>JAYJME010004520.1:0-10871 GCA_036873775.1 Costaria costata
CATCCCGGGGACCGATGAGCTAGCTCATGTAGCTCACGTAGCTCACCGATGAGCTACCCTCGAAAAGAGCTAGCTCGGGCTAAGGTGAGCTGATCTGTCCTACGTGTGAAATAGTCGTACTGTACTGCTGCGAGTTCTCACTATTACAGACGGTTCACAAGACCGCCGCACCTGGCATCACTTTTGGTCTCTGCACCTGGGTGCGAAAGGAGTTAATAGTGTTGCCTTGATGCTTGGCACGTGTAGTCAATGCAGCATGACAGCAGCTGCAGAGCAGTACGAGTACTGGAACAGCAGTAGCAGTGCATTCAGATGGAAGTTGAACTTCCGCAGCTGGCCATCCCTCAGTACCTGGGAGTACTTTCTCCTTCATTCGTGTACAAAATATGAGCAACCTAAGGCGCAGAGTTTTCCGAGTACCAGACCACACACCACACAGCAGTACCAAACCACTACTCTAGAGACATCTCAAGTAGCTGCCACGCTGCCACTTCACATAGCTGATCAGGCATACCTGTCTACGAGCTTGGCGTATTTGACGCAACCTCTTGAAGGTAGTGATGTCGACGATGACGCTCAACCAGCGCCTGAGCCTTCGCAGCACTCCCAAGACCAGTACCACATGTTTCCGCACTCGTACATGACTCCTGTGGCTTTTGATAACCTCCGCCGCCGCCGCCGCCATCTCAGCCTGCAGGGCTGCCCGCCTTTTCCGTGACCTCCACCACCGCGACAGGTGCTTGCCGTCCTCGTCAACTGTGGCCGTCTGCTGCGGGAGGTGCTCTCTCTGCTGGTGGGCAGACCACCTTCTCGTCCAGAAGCCTGGTCCTGATCGCTCGTTGACATCTGCATTGCTTCTGCCTCCTCGCAAGTCGACGCTCCTCAACGCACGGTCGATGCTGGCGAACTGCAGCGCCTGGAAGCAGGAGATCTGCGACGCAGCACCGAGGAGAATCCAGGGCGAAGTCCTCATGGTTGCCTCGCTTTAAGCGGTGTGAGGCACGACAACAAGGCCGAACTGCCGAGAGTTCATCGTCGCAAAGCAGAGTTCTAGTTCAATGAGGAGTTCCACTATATAATATTTGCGTTATTTAGGAGGGTGGTCATCCGACCGGTCCAGAGGGCAAAAGTTATTGCCTGCTGCACGTGGAGGCTGCGTTGCGCTGTTGCGCAGGGGTAGCAGCGAGACCCACACCATGAAGACTCTCAAGAAAAAGTTCTCCATATACCAGTCGAGCCAGAAGGTCAGAGTTGATAAGTTTTGAAGCTTTTGTGACGATCCATTTTGACCTAAAAATATGTCTTCTCTTGTCCCCTTCTATCGACGAGAGCTTCTGTGCGTGCAAGCAGGTATTGCGCTTGCTGTATAGTAGTAGTAGTATTAATAGTAGTATAATAGTAGTAGTAGTAGTAGTAGTAGTACGCTGTCAAACTCGCTCCGTGTATGTGTGTAGTTGCTGGAGATAGAAGATAATTTCCGTTGCTTGGCGCAGTTCCTGGCCCAGTTATCTGCGTCCCGAGCGTTTGAGGGATGCATAGTTTCAAGCAGCAGTGGTGCTGCTATGTTGGAGGCAACAAAGGCACACTACTACTGCTGTTGTCCCCGAGTCCCGGACCTGAGAGGACGAGAGAGGCAATACACTGCTGCTGCTGTACGTATATTACTGTTCTTTGCCGACCAGCTGATCGACCATGGAGTCAAACGGCCACATGGCCAGCCATATCGCCCTATAAGCGGCCGGAGGTACTCGTAGCCAAGGTTGTTGGACCAATCACACTGCCGCTAGCGTATAGCAGTACGCACGTATACCGCCCGATAAAGCGACCGCTTCTACTGCTGCTGCATACCAGTACCTGGTACCTGTGAGCTATGAGGTTACGTACTGGTATACACAAGAGTTTGTACGACGAGCAGAAGTGGCATCTAACTACTCCTGCACGGCAACCTGCTCACTGCTCACATAACATAGACTACAGCCAGCAGCAGCAGCAGCAGTCACTACGAGTACTGCACAGGACACAGGGCGCCTATAAATACTAATACTACCAGGTACCCTGATATTGAATAAGAAACGAGCACTAAGAAAAACAGGCTGAGATTTACACAAAAAAATAAGAAATTCGGGAGCCTTTGTACTGAAGTGTAAGATTTGCAGCCTGGACCAAATTTACCAAATAAGAAATCCAGCCTTGACCACCTCCCCTGTTTCTAAACCCGCCTGTTTCTTACTCGATATCTTATACCTGGTACATACTACTGTACCTGGTATATACCTGGTGGTATGCTGGTAGCGATGATAAAGGTACATGACAAGCTGGCAACAGCTCTTCCCACTGCCCACCGACCACCGACCAACCAAAAATGCCGACCGCGTCGATCATCTCTCAAACTCGCACTACTCGGGGCGCGCCCTAAATGCAGGAGCGACCGGCAATTGTTTCCCTGCAGGTCGTTGGTCTGATTGGTCCAGGCTGGCCTTTCGGTTTCCCTGGCTGTTTTCGAAAAACGCCTCCAAAACACTGCGGAGCCGCACGACCGCCCCCGCCGACTTCTAGCCCTCTCAAGGATTGGGGTTAGGGTTAGGGTTGGGTCGGGGGTCAGGTTAGCCTTGGACGACACGCAAGATTGAAATTGACCAGGAACGACCTGCAAGAGGTTGTTTGCCGGTCGCTCGAGCTGGGTCGCTCCTGCATTTACTGTGGGGCGAGGCCACTACTTGCACGGCAGCTGCACTGCTGGCTTGTGCTGTATTGCTGCTGCGCCGCCTATGCAATCGCATCAGCTTTCTGGGCCGTATAGCCGCAATTCTATCTTCAACCCTCCCCCCGTCCGTCCTCCTTTCCTTATTCCTTTGCGTCGTGGCTGGTTGTGTACCGTGCACGGTATCATATCATAGGTATGAATCTGACAGCTGACATTTTCTATTTTTTCTAAATAACAGGTGCGAAAGCTTTGGGGTGACTACAGCGAAGCGAGGGGCTCTACTACTGGTATTAGTAATATCAACATTAGTAGTAGCAATAGCTGGAGTGCACATGGCTCGGAGGCGGTTGTCGAAGAGGGGATAGGGGCTCCTTCTCTCCCTTATGTCCCGCCCGTGGTTGGCGGGCAAGGACCGGCTCGAGCCCTCCGCGCGTTTGTCGATGCTGTGGACTTGGCTGACGGCAAGCAGGCCGCCATGCTCCAGAACTTGGTGAGTTGCTGCCCCTGAATGTCGAAAAACTTACTGTCTGTTTTGTGATAATCATACCGTACGATATGCTACGACGAGTCAGTACACGTCTTACCTTCGCCCACCGCAAGTACTAAGGGAGACCATAATTAGTAATGATTTTCCAATATGGTGTGCATTAATAGGGGCGTACTAAGCACCAGATATCTGGCTTTTTCGGTCCATCTTGGGTTCTGATTACTGCACACCTCGGACAGATCATGATCTAGATCATCTAGACACTAACCTTCCGTTCTGAGATGCTGTGCAGGACCTGTACCGTACAGATCCAACCCAGGAAAATTTGCTAGATCATGCGGATTATTTCGGCTCCCACCCGGCAACATGAGATAGATCATAAGAGATGAGGAAATAGACCTGCCCTGAGAGATCTAGATCATTCGGCGGGAATCGATGATCTGTCCGAGGTGTGGATTAGTGTGAACCTCCATGTTATGAATAGTGTAAATTTATGGTGGGAACTATTACGGAGCATTACGGAGCAGCATAGCAATCAAAACCAATTCTGCTTTGTAAACACGTGGATATGTTGTACCTGGTACCTCAGTGTTGTTTTTAGGTCCAACTTACGTTCTGATTTTGTTTTCTGATTTTTAATCAAGTACGGACCAGGCACGAGGTAGTGCTATTAGCTATTAGTATTAACCCTGCGGGAGCAGGTATAGCTACCAGCAGATATAGCTACCAAAAATCGACAGAATAACTGCGCTCTTATCAAACGCCTACGTAGCTAGAGCGTGCAGCACTATTCTAGTCTAAGCACGTGTTATAGGTATCAAGGTGATGCGCGTGTGTCTTACAGTTCCTTGTACTGCACTTGGGAGACACACACCCTACCCCGGCATTGGTCTTACTACTCTGTTAGGCTGTGAGTGGGGCCGATGCTGTCGTCGGTAATCAGTAGGGCTGTGAGTTGGCTGGGCTACCTTCCCGGCTAGTTATTAGTTGGCTGGCGAAACAAACGAACTAAACTGACTTTTTGTTGACTGTTCGACTAGCGCTACATTTCACATACACAATATATGATGGACTAAAAAATAACGCCAACAGGCCTTCGGCACTGCCATCAGCACCGGCACCGGCACCGTCGATGTCAATGGGTTTTGATGCACCATGAGTTGCGGTAGGCCTTTCAGCCCTCTGTCTCCCTTTCCGAGCGAACGGTCCCACGGAGAAATGCTCACCCCGTAGCAAAGAAGCCTTCCTTAAACAAGGAAAAACAAATAGGCGGATATGTAGTCGGCACCGCTGCAGCTGTTCTAGAATACCTCTCCAACTATTAGCTATTAATAGCTGAAGACTTTTAGTCACCCAATACACAGCTCTACGTAGCCATCGGCATTTTCTTTCGGCATTTTTTCCCTCTGAAGCCCTGAAGGAAATAGTTATATTATTAATATTAATACGAGTAGCTACCGCCGTGTTATGTGTTTGTTGACGTTCGCTTTCGACCGAGAGCTGCTATTTATTTGTATTGTTGCTTACCTGTTGTTGTAATGCACTGGTCGCCCCAACCCGTCCCCGGTGGCTTTGTAGGTTGCCCTCGCTCTTATTGGCCGAGGACTCTTTTATCCTCGCTCTTATTGGCCGAGGACTGTTTCGCATCAGTTTCTCGGAACTTTTTTTTTGAGGTGATCGCGGCGCAGCCGCGTTCCAGTTTGAGTTTTGGCCCGTTTTGGGTGCGGGTCAGGGTCAGGGTCAGGGTTAGGGTTAGGGTTACGGGTTGGGTCTACGCCCCTACCTTGATCCCACAAGCAGGGGTGGCTTCTTATCCCATCTAATCCCGTTTGTGGTGAACAGCCTACCCACCTAAAAGTCCCTGCGACCAGATTGTGAGGGGAGCTCAATCGACGAGCAGTGGGATCGAATGCTGAAGGTGAACCCTATGCGCGATAAAAATGAAGCACGTATCGGGGGGGGAGAAGAGAGCACACCTGTGACTACGGCTTGTCCAGAATGCTCTGACGGTAAAAACCTAAACCTTTTTTTACGGGGTACTAGACCATACGGTAGTAAATAGGACCAAATATTGTTAGCTAAAATAGGGAAATATATAGGTTTTGGTGTCTACAGTAAGGTCTATTGTGTCTACAGTAGGTTCTATTGTGTCTACAGTACGCGACAGATGTTAAGAATCTGATAATTAAGAATTTCAGGCTGAGATTTTGCGAAAATTAAGAATTTACAGCTAAACATTTGTGCTGAACTCGATGAGGAAATAAGAATTAGCACTTGGGGAATTGCAAGGGATCGGTGCATAAGCATTTTCCACTTGCACTGCAGTCCAGAAGAATAAGAAACTAGCTGTGCACACACTACTTAAGGCCACATGAGTCTCCCAACCAAGCGGCCTTTTCTATCAAAAATCGACCTCACATGTGACGTTTCCTCCAAGATATTTTTGCAAACTTATGGATAATTTTCGCCAAAATAAACCCCGTCCCCTCCTCAAGCATGTAAATACCTAACAAAGCAACAAGTTTGTTTTTTCCCCTTAACCGTTTTTCGTGGCTGGTAATATTCGAGACGGAACGGGACGGGACTGTTTCAACATGTTTGCCGGGAAAACAAATGACGACGGGACGGTAAAACAATGAAAACTATAGTTAACAGCCGATTTTCCTAATTGAGAATTGCCTTTTCGATGAGAATGAAAATCGAAAATATTGGTTTTTGAATTGTAAGAGATGTACTTCCCTTACAGTCATTTTTTTCACTGTAAACTATTGTCAGTTGTGACACCCGTCGATGACAAAAATAAAATAAAAATCGGCATCGGCAGTCTCAAGATATCGAGGATCCCAGAAAAGCTGTATTTATGGGCGAGGGACCTCGGTCATAAATGCAAATTCCCTTAAGTCCTTGATTTTTCGAGCCTGTCAAGGCCGATTTCAATTTTTTTTTCGTGGATCGATACCTACCATCGAGGAACATATTTTCTAGGTCAAATTTTGATCGTGAGCGAAATACAACTCTTAAACAATAACAAAGTACGAAAATCGATTTTCACTCTCATCGGAAAGGCAATTATCAATTAGGAAAATCGGCTGTTAGTTGTCTGGACGGGATGGAACGTGGCGGGAGGGGACGGTTGGTGCGAATATCCTAGGCGGGACGGGGCGGTACAATACGATGACTTTTGTTTTTCATGACGCGGACGGAGACGGCAAATGTATTTTTTCGCGACGGGACGAGCCAGCATTGTTTATTGGTCGACGGAACGGGACGATACATATGTTTTTCTCGGCGAGATGGGATGGTACATTTGTTTTTCTCGTCGGGACGGGATAATCTCGTAAATAATAACAATTTTCAGAATGCATTAGGTCTAGACGGCCGTCCGTCACAGCCGCCGCCTTCCCGACATATTTGACGGACAGAAGAAGTATCAGTATTAACGGTATATCGACGGGAAGGAGTGACGGCAATAGCTGGACCGGACGGTTCGGGCTGTTTTTGACGGCGGGGCGGGGCATACTAGAGGCACAGGTTTAGTCGACGGGACCGGACGGTAAGGGAAGTGTATCTCGGCAGCACGGGACGGTAAAGTGCAATGGGAAAAAACGTATTGGCGGGACGGGACATTACGAGTTAACGGTGGGTGACATTGTCGACGGAACGAAACGGCACAGCGGTTTCATTTCGACGACGGTTTTACCATCCTGTCCTGTCGTTACTACCGCTAATACCGTCTCGTCAGTAAAACATGAAAAGCCTTGATTCCCACCCCTTTCCCAGTGATGCGGATGTAATCAGCTCAGCGTATTGCTTGAGCTCAGCGCACTGCTTGCTGCTTGCGCATGTTGTGTCGCTTGTACAGCAAAGGACTGTGTACAGTACTGCGGACATTCGGAATAGAGCATATAAATACCTCGACCTGCGCTGGATTGTGTGGCGGACGATTTGCCGTGGTGAGAGTGCGCGGCGATGAATGTGTATCGCGACGCTTTGAAGGACCTTCCGGCGCTTACCGAGTTGAAGGCCGACGGAGGGATCCTTGTGCGACACTTCTTGCCGCTCAATGAGCATGTCATCAACGATCAACGCCGTGTTCATGTCCGTAGCCAGGGGGAATTTCGCATGGCTTTGCCCATGCATGGGGTGCTTTGACGGAAGGACACGCCTCAGACGCCGACTATGCTGAACTGTATATCTTACTACAGTAACAACCGCTCAAGAAAACATATGAACTGTATATCTTAACAACAACCGCTCAAGAAAAAAAAGTCGTACATAAGCACATAAGCCTTTGCTGAACTATAATGGCGTTTGGAACGCCTTTGGAATATAAGCATTTGGTTTTTAAGAATTTGGCGTTCTGCACCCTTTTGCGAACTAAGAATGTGGACATAAGCATTTCTGCTTTAGTCGGAGAGAAGATAAGACGCGAGCCTCAACCAAAATAGGAGATTCTTATCATCTGTCGCGTACTGTATAGTAGGTTCTATTGTGTCTACAGTAGGTTCTATTAACTATGGACCAAGTATTATTAGCAAACATAGGGAAATGTATAGGTTTTGGTGTCTACAGTAGGTCCTATTTTGTCTACAGTAGGTCCTATGTCCCCCGTAATATTATACGATACGAGTTAAGCTGGAAAGTAAAAGTGATGATTTAAAAAAAAGTGTAGATGCTGTTCTGGGTATGGCTGGTGCCGGTGGCTCTATCAATAGTTCGAAGCAGTATGATACTCTATTGGTATGTGTAATTATTTATAGCCTACTCCTACGTTTGATCCAGTACAAATCGGCGATGCAACCACCGTGGCTATCTATATATATGCTGCATGTCGTTGGATAGAAGTACTTCGAAGTTCCAGTTTAACCCTTTCACTACCCCCAAAAAAGTATCTCACACTATTTCCAAGTATTTTTGTCCCCAAAAACCGTTTCCGGCTCTAAAGGGGTTAATGTGATGGCAACAGCAACACCATCAAAATGACAACCACAACAACAGCAACGCCACCAAAACTAAAACGACAACAGCAGCAACAACAACAACAACAACAACAACAACAACAACAACAACGGCAGCAACCGTTTTCGGTATAATTTGCAACTGGGCGCTGACCAGACTTGATAATAGTTTGCGGTATACCTGGTGTAACATACTCTAA
Organism: Costaria costata; assembly: GCA_036873775.1. Lineage (NCBI taxonomy): Eukaryota > Phaeophyceae > Laminariales > Agaraceae > Costaria > Costaria costata. The sequence goes on from JAYJME010004520.1 coordinate 8,350, forward strand.
GTATTTTCGGTTGTTTGCTCTCCTTGGGGGCGGGTTCTGTTTGTTTTAGCTAGGTTCTACACCCCCCCCGCGCTGCTTGGGAGCCTGCAACCTGCAAGTCTGCCTTTTTATTTTCTTGTGTGTGTTTCCTGATTTGTCTTTTTTCTGTTTCTTCTTTCTCTCTTTCCTTATTTCCAGCTTTTCTCTTGTTCCCCTTTCGATTTCGATTTCGCCGTCGACCTGCTTCATCCTATCTTTTTTTATTGTGGGTATTGTCGTGCAGTCACCTCGGTTTCTGTTGCGACTCGTTTAACGTATCATATTGTATGTATCTGATATGATACGTACGTACGCTATTTCACATTATTTATGTCTGAGGTCTGAGGTATACGACAATCATACGATTTGTTTCAGTTCATATAATAGTCGTGTGTTATTTGTTATTTGTTTCCACCGGGGGTAGTCTTCCACTCCACAATTATTCAGCTCCAATTATTGGAGCCTGTTCTGTGACCGCTGACCGCATTGTTGTGTGTGTTCTTCACATTACAGTAAACCGTTCTTCTACTCGTCGACATTCAGCTCACCCATTGTCCGTGCTGATTCTTCACCCTAGGAGAAACACGCTCTGTGGTCGCAAAAGCTACGTCACAGATAGCGATAATGCATCACAATAATAATGCATCGCACAATGTATTAATACTTGTGGCGATGAATTTATGTGAGAGCAAGTGTACGACAGAGTACCATTGATTATACTGCAGGACACAACTGTAGTTTAGCAGCACAACAGCTGCTGTAGTTTAGCAGTATTGATGAACTCGTACGGGGTATTATTGTTACGGTTGGCTCTCGTCCACAGCTCCGCGCTGCTGTAATTCTGCCAAGGATGGAATTTTATTACAGAGATCCGCGACGTCCAACCAGAAACTGCTGTGCTAAACAGAAATGTTGTGTTTATTTTACCAGCAGTCACGACAAATCAACACATCACAAACCAACACAGAAAACAAACAGCAGCAACAGCAGACCAACACCGAACGAATATCCTCGCGTGCGAAAAGAAGGCAGGCAGGTGTGCAAAATGGGAACGACCCACACTACCCGTCGGAGAGAGAGATGACTCCCCGGATGGTTCTGTCCACCCCACCTGACCACCTCGGGATCATATCAGGTCGGGTCGACATGCCGTTAGTAGCGATTTCTCTGTAGTGCCGGTTGAGTAGTGCCGGTTGTCCGCTATAGTGCCGGTGAGATCGCTTGGCACATACAGATGGGAGCAACCAGTAGTGGCAGTATTTGGAATAGTGCCGGTTGCCGCTATACATATAGTGCCGGTATGTCCGGCTGGCCCATACCATACCGGCACTATATCATAGAGGGAATGCTGTACATACTACAGGTCGTCTCCTGTGGTTCAGAGGCAGCCTCGAAAACTCTGAGATTGGAAGTCGCGAGTTCGAACCCCGGCGCAAGCATAATAGTTTACTTTTTCTCGAAAGACACCAATTATTGCCGAGAGCGCTTAATAGAGTGGGTAAGCAGAATTCGACGCAAGTGGACGAGGGAAGACAGTGCTGAATTATTTTCGCGATAAAAAATCAAAGCACGTACCGTGGTGGGGAGGAGGGAGAAGAGCCTACTTAGTGACCCCGGATCCAACGTACGACTAGGGAGGGAGAAGGAGAAAGACGAGTGAAGATAATAAATGGGAAGATAAAAAACTACTCTCGCATTCAAGGCATTGCCCCGGAAGCAGAGCTAAATTGGCAAACGAGACACTTTTATTAAAAAAAAATATAAGTAAAACGTCGTCGGTGAGATCCAGAACTTCGTCCAAACTCATCTTTGCGATTACGAGCTTGTTCAAGCTAAAAACCCTAGATTCTCTCTCTCCCACGAGTGCCGTTTGCACTATATTACCTCGGATATTGCACGTTTGGTATCATACTGACCCCCAAGAACCGTGGAAGACCGTGACACAACCACTTTTTTTGTTTGTTAAGAATCCAGTGCTGGCGCTAGCCGTGGAAATGTATCCCAGCATCCCAGCCAACCACAGACCTTCAACTATTGTTACGTTTTATCAATAATAACGGAAGTGTGGTGACTCTTAAAATTAACACCTGGTACTGAAACATATTGTCCCACGCTAAATTAAAGCAGTTTATCCCAAACAAAAGTCGGTGCAGGTCCGAACGGGTTAAACTAACCTATTATGCTTGTTTATACCGATCCGCCCGAGGGTAAAAATAAAATAAAATACGTACGAAGCTTGTTTCTAGGCTCTTTCCTTTCCCTTGCGTGCGTCCTGCTGTCCGCCCTGGTATGGACCCTGGTTCGACGCAACCTCTTGGGTGTCAAGATAGTTATGCCCCGCCTTCGGGTGCAGCAGCATCTCTATAACCGGGGCACATATTATAGTAACCAGAACAGAACCTAATCATATTATTTGGGGCTGGGCACTGACTGGCTCAGTCAGTAGCGATTATACTGTCAAAAAAATCAATCAGTATACTGGATTGCAGCAGTATACTGGCCGA
>JAYJME010004522.1:0-10869 GCA_036873775.1 Costaria costata
TGCTGGTTCTCGACGAGTCTAGCGATCACCACGGTTCGGCGGCAACGTCGAAAAGGTACATTGCCGAAAAGGTACAGCGTCGAAAATATGTAACGTCGAAAAGGTATGATATCGAACAGGTGTAACGTTGGAAATATTTGCCGTCGAAATTGTATATCGTCGAAAAGGTATAACGTCGAAAAGGTACACTGGAACCTCTGTACCGCCTATACTCGCAGTGTAGCAACGTGCGGCACATACTGCGTGGGATTTGGGTACTGGGATATTTTATATCTTAGCACTCAGAGTCGGTGCGGTGCGCCCACAACCGAAGTGAAGAAGCCATTATTAGTGTTCTGCTGTGCAACCGCAGTCTACTGTAGTCTCATATTTGTCTTACTCTCTCTGCATTAAATGTAAGAGCTATTGTGCGTGCGTTTTGACCAACAACAGGACCCCTTGCGCTAACTCAGCAACTGCGGTAGCAGTACGTAGGTGGTATCTGCAATAGCAGTAGGTGTGAACTGCAATAGCGGGTGTTGGCTGCAATACGGGTACGAAGTGTTAGCAGCAACCTCAGTACGTGTCAGCTGTAATAGGAGTAGGTGTTAGCCGCAATATCAGTAGGTATTAACTGCATTAGCGATAGGTTGTCGAAAGGCCTGCGATCTCGGCCTCCAGTGGACATGCCGCAAGCGGATCGACACTCTAACGCTCCCGCTCGCCCAGTCATGCACACTTTGTTTTATGTTGATTGTCTGAGGTGTACGATTTTTGCTTTAGTTGTTATGATATGTGTAGTGTTGTGTTATTTTTCCCTTGGATATCCTTCCACTCCATAATTATTGGAGCCTGCCTGTCTTGTGACCACGGACTTGACTATGGCCATGAGGTAGACTATGGCCATGAGTTAGCGCGAGAACAGCAACACTACCCTTTGGACTTATAGTCAGCCAAAATCACAGCGTTAATATTCTGTTTTTACTTAAATCTGAGCGCAACTAACTGCTATGCCTAACCAACTACCATGGTCTTATTTAGTCGGCCATCGCCAACTAATGACCAGTCGGCGACGTATATCCAGCCAACTCACAGCCCCAGTACTTACCCTTTCATTCGCCTGGTGTGTTCAGGCGTTTCGTTGTGAAGGAGGGCGGCAAGTTAGTGGACGGAGAAGGAACACTTGTCGGGGCGTCGATCGTGATCACGGACCCCAAGAGCCAGAGCAGAGCGCTCTCCCTGGTTGGCTCGGTGGATTGGATACAGGCGAGGAGTGAGGCTACGCTTGTTGTGCCTATTAATAGTGTTTTGTTGGGTTTGGTCCAGCTTTTTCGCATTTCGCCCTCTGTGCCTTCTACTTGAAGCGGCCCCAGTCTTTTGCCCAAAGATCCGACCCATCAACCGCTGATCCGGTTGAGGCCTTCTCTAGAATAGAGGAGCGCGAATATTTTTAGTTCGATTTCGATTTCGATTTCGCTTTCAAATTCGATTTGGACTTCGATTTCGGCTTCAATTTCGATTTATTCATTAGTGGAGGACAATAAATCGTGAATCGACCACACACATTTATCCTCTTCTCCGTGCCACCCTCAGGTGACGTGCTCGGATTGGACCATGATTCCGGCAGAGAACCTGGTGTCCGTCGCGATGGGTACTCCTACGAAGATTGCAGTAAAGGTGGGTGTGGCTTCCTGTCCCTCCGCTGTACTAAAAGCTGCCGGGTATCAGGTGTATGACGGCGATAAGAAAGGCACGGAGCTAAGAACGGTAGCACTAGCCTGTTCCGAGGGACTCTGCTCTTAAACCGGGTGGTCCACTGTGCCGGTATTGCACATTCCTGATATATTATGCTGCCAGCACGCAGCCTGACCCCCCTGTCTTGCACTCCCCTACCTGTGCCTCGCACTTGTTTGTCGTCCCCAACAACAACAAAATAGTTACCTTCGTCCCAACTCCCTATACATGAACTTATATCCTACCGTTATATCATTATTCCACGGCACAGCTAACAGAACCGTCTCAAGTTCAAGGTGCGGCGTTCGCCCTTCAGACTGGCGTCGACGCGCTCCTGCTAGGCCCAGATAACGACCTCTGGAAAGCAGCTATCGTCGCGCGAGAAGACCGCAGTGACGCTGCAAAGCGGTCCAAGCTTACCAGGCCGGACACTCCGGATGGTGACAGCGCCACGGGTGGTTCTGACAAGAAAGGGTTCGAGCTTTCTACGGGGGTTGTGACGCGGACCAAGGAGGGGGGTGTAGGGGACCGTGTGTGCGTGGATCTGATCCAGAGCCTGGCGGAGGGCGAGGGGATGCTGGTTGGGTCGAGTGCTAAGATGTTGGCCCTTGTGCACGCCGAGACCTTTGAGACTGGCTTCGTTCCTGCCAGGCGAGTTACCCGTGAAGCATGTCATAAGGGTGCACCTAGTTGTGTACGAGGCTCCTCGGTTGAGGAGATAGGGGTCCCATGGCCGGGGTATAAAGCGAATGCCTGGTATTATGGGGGACCATAGTAAATAGGACCAAATATTGTTAGCAAAACTAGGGAAATAGATAGGTTTTTGGTGGCTACAGTAGGTTCTATTGTGTCTACAGTAGGTCCTATTAACTATGGACCCAATATTGCTAGCAAACCGGGAAATATGCACGTTTTGGTGTCTACAGTAGGTCCTATTGTGTCTACAGTAGGTCCTATTAACTATGGTCGCCCGTAATAGTATAGTATTGTACAAACAATATTGGGTAGTCCCTCTGTTGAAAGTCCCCGTCAGTCAGAAACATGTGGCGGCTGGGCCATCCTGGGATATTCTCGCGGGTTTCTACTGATATGTATAGGCATGCATGTTATTGGTCGAACCGCAACGTGTAACCGACATATGCAGAGGCCTAGGATTGTCGTCATTCATGGCCCACATAATAAAAATCTTGTCTTTTGCTACATGTTACGGTTCGACTAATAACATGCATGCCTGTACATATCAGTAGAAACCCGCCAGGATATTCCAGGATGGCCCGGCTGCCACAAATAGTTTGGCCAATAAGATAACTGCTACAGCAGTACCCCTACCGTGGTACGAGGCTACCTGTAGGCTGCATGCTGTTTTTTGTAACATGGGTGTCCGGGCGAGCTTCCCTGCTGTTTGTGAACTACTCTTGACATTTTTAATACCACTTTGTGAGAAAAGGTTGGGGCTTACCTCCACTGTGAGAGAAAGAACCGGCTTTGTTCCCGCCAGGCGAGGTACCCTGTACGCTACAATGGTTGTTTTTTGCGACATGGTGTATCCGTCGAGCTTTATAGTGTCTCGCCGAGGAAAGCGAGCCACCCACACCTCCACACCCACACCTGATGCATGCTATTGGTGGGGATGTACCTAGCTGATTTATGAGGCTCCTCCCTTGAGGAGCTTCTATTAATAGCTGTAGCATCAAACAAAACCTAGCTTAGAGAAACAATGAACAGGCAACCCAGGGGCGTCCCAAACAGGGTTTATAAAACACCTCACTATATAAAATGGTCAGAATGGAAAAACAAAATCGGAGCACTGTGATCGCTGGACGATTTAGCAAAAAAAAAGAAATTTGTTTCTTCAAAAAACAATCTCTTTGTTAATTAAAGACCCCCCCCTGACTCCATTTTGTTTTCCATTCTGACCATTTTAGATAGTTAGGTGTCGAAAAAAAGCCTGCCTGGACGCCCTCGGGCAACCCGTTTAACAGTGCCATGGCCTAGGTAAACGGCGATTTTTTTTTTGTAAACACTAAACGATGTTGGGTAGTTATTCAGTTCAGCCAATCAGAAAACAAATGGCAAAACCATTGTCGTAACACGCATCCACGCCTCCACATCCACAACCTTGAACTCTGCAAGAGCCCGGGGACGCGTGGGTCTGTGGTCTTCCGAATACGGCCATGAATGGCAACGTTCCAATGTACCCCCCCCTCCCCCCGCCTTCCGACCGTTATTATTGCGCTTCTTCAGGCCTTTCCGGATAAACGCTGGGCCAGTACATTCCTACGCTCTGCTCGCCGACGGGAGCACGAAGTACTTGTCGGAGCTTTGTGCGGGCGACCAGGCAAGATTCCCCTGCGCCTTTGATGCAACGAAACTACTGTAGCCCAAGTCCTGTTACACGGCGTTGCAGGGTTTTCTGGCGCAATATAGTCGAAAACTCTCGACCCCGACGCATGCTAGGGTGGGAGTGAATCAAATATTTCTGAGGCTCCTATCCTCACTTGAGTAGCTTTAGGCCTCTCACCCGAATAATTGATTTTTGAGAAAAATGGCGTTCTTAACCCGTTTAGAGCCGGAAACGGTGATGGGGGAAAAATACTTGGAAATAGTGTGGAATACTTTTTGGGGTAGTAGAAGGGTTATAACCCGATCAACACGCCCACGGCCTATAGGTTTATGCCGAATAGTATCGTAAAACACAAGTGAGAGTCAAACGATAATGGATAGTTCGCTCCCATAGCCTATAGGTTTCTAACGAATAGCATCGTAAAACACAAGTGAGATTCAAGCGATAATGGTTGGTTCACTCCCATAGCCTACGGTAGGTTTCTAACGAATAGTATCGTAAAACACAAGTGAGATTCAAACGATAATGGCTGGTTCACTCCTATAGCCTACGGTAGGTTTCTAACGAATAGTATCGTAAAACACAAGTGATATTCAAGCGATAATTGGTTGGTTCACTCCCATAGCCTACGGTAGGTTTGTAACGAATAGTATCGTAAAACACAAGTGAGATTCAAGCGATAATGGTTGGCTCCTCGGTGGAGGAGGGAGGCCCGTCGGCCAGACAAGATTTTCGCGAAAAACGTGTTACCTCCCTTCGCAGCACGCGCCCCCCTTTGTGCGTTTCTTGTTCGCTCTTGTCCAACAATTGCAGCGTCTTCCGGCTATATGGCCAACATGCACGCGCCACGATCTGAGGAGCATTGGAATGTTGGTTCTGCTGCGGCTCCGGCACGACGGGACGTGCATTGGAATTTTTCGATTCCCACCGTGCCCCGGGTGGGCCAGTGTAGGAAGAAAATATAAATATATGGTGTGGCCTGGCCGCCGTGTTGCCCGATTGGGGTTCCTTGGTTTGGGAGGTCGGAAGGTTACAAGGTACCTACCTCCCCGTTATGGGGACCTTCACGTTGTGAGGTACCTCCCAGTTATGAGGTATCTCCCCTTATAAGGCACCTTCCCGTTATATCGTACCCCCCCAAGACGAGTCAGCTTGTCGTATCGCTTACATGCACGTTGTGTTTTCCCTGGTGGTTTGTCTGCTGCATTTCGTTGTGTGTTATATCCCCCATGTCCGATGCCCTAGGGCTTAAGTGCCACGTACCCTCTCTATACGCACCAATGCAGAGCGCCTTTATTTTTTTGTTACCCTGCATCGTCCGCCGCGTGTTCGAGGCAGGTTTTGGTAGTGAACTGGAAGGGGGACTCGAGGGCGGTCGCAATAGGCCGCCTCAAGGTGGAGACGCGCCCCATGATAATGGTGGAGTTCCAAGGTAAAGGCATTAGTCTCAATAGGGCTATTAATAGTCTTATAGTAAGGCTTAACAATGGTGGAGTTCCAAGGTGAAGGCGCTAGTCTGACTAGGGCTATTAGTAGGCGCTCTAGGGCTTGTTGGTAGGCTTAATAGGTAGGCTCGATAGGGCTATTGATAGGCTCAATGCGGCTATTAATTGTTTCATATATGGCACAATGGTGGAGTTCCAAGGTGAACGCGCTAGTCTCATTAGGGCTATTAGTAGTCTCAACAGGGCTGGTGATAGACTCAACAGGGCTATTAATTGGCTCAATAGCGCTATTAATGGTGTCAGGTATGGCATGATAATGGTGGAATTCCAAGGTGAAGGCGCTACTGCAGCTATTAATATCGTCAACAGGGCTATTGATAGCTTCAATAGGGCTATTGATAGTCTCATACCAGGTATACGGCACGGTAATGGTGGAGTTCCAATGTAAAGGCGGTAGTCTCACTAGGGCTGGTGGTAGGCTCAACAGGGTTATCAATAGGCTCAATAGACATGATAATGGCGGAGCTCCAAGAGGAAGGCGTAGTCGGGCTACTAATAGGCTCAACACAGCTAGTAACAGCCCTAATAGACCCAACAGGGATATTAGTTGGCCCAGCAGGGCTATTAATAGGCTGAATAGGTCAATAGGTCCATGAATAGGCTCAATAAGGTTAGAATCGATAGGGGAGGGGACCCAACTTCATGTACTAACACCAGATATCCTCTAGTTTGGGCAAGGCTGCGCTGCGTAATGTTTCGTTTCTCGATTTTGTTTTTCTACTACACTATCATAGGTGCCCCGGCGAACCTCAAAGTCTGCAGCTTGGTTTCATGCCATACCATTGCGTTAGTGGTGAAGTGTGCGCAGAGTTTCTTCAGGCTGACCGTCTTTTTCAAATCGTCCTGTTGACCCTCTGGTACTATCATCTATTCCAAGGGGGTCACCGATCTTTACAGTAAACCTTCAAGAGTTTGTACATCCCCGTGGTAGATGCGATCGAAGTATCACACGTAGCTCGCGAAAATGAGTAGTGTCGTCTTTTTTTTGCTGTCTCACAGCTGACGTGCATTTTAAAGAACTTGAACTATTAATAATACGCGGCCTCACGGTGCAGGAGCCGCACGCTGATCAGCAGGCAGTGCACCAGACAAGACCGCCCCAGACTATCTTGGTCTGGCGTTGCCGCCACTGACTATTAGCAGGAATGCTTTCGCCATATCTCTCGCCCAGTTGGGTGGGAAAACACAACGCGGCCGAAGATCGAAGATAGTGTCGAAATGAGCACGGTGGCGTCATTCGTTCACGGATTGACCGTCGGACCGTTGGTGGCTTTAGGGCAGTCACGTATATATATGTAGGATCCCGCAGAGTGTATTTGGCCACCATGTTCGTAACGCTCATGCACATGTCATACACGGCTTGTTACATAAAAGGATGGGTTTCGACGAAATCCCCGATTCCACAACTGAGGCGTACTTAATAAGCCTGTACAAATTCGTAATATACTGAGGTGTGTTATTGCCTAGAGAAGCGCGTGGTCGAAACTAATATCAGCGAACGCCTGGTTCGCACTTTGACTCTTGCAACATCTTTGCAGCATCTTATTGCTCCGAGAAACGCGAAGTCGAAGCTTTTTTACCAGCGAACGCCTGGCGCGCACTTTTTGACTTTTGCAAAACTCTTTGCGCCCAACGGTCAGGGAAAAGCGGAGGAACCGGGCAGCTCTTCCTCCAACAGGCCGAAACCGTCAAGCTCATCAGCCCGACAACGACCACCACAGCCACGGCAAGCGGGCATGCTTCAGAGACGCGTGCGACGGGTGACGGCTGGTATCCCTTGTCTGTGACTGATGTGGAGGGGGGGGAGTCTTTGCTGTTGCGAGAGATCAGCCGAGGGACACACGTGGGGCGGGCGATAGACGCCGTCGTCACCGAATCCTAGCGGGGCGGGAATATACGAAGTATAGGATAATGGTAAAATTTTAGACGGTGCAGGGCTCTAGACGAGAGCTGCCGTCGTAGAATCCTGGCGGAACAGGAATTTATGAGGTTATGACAGAACTTTATACTGTGTGGAGCTCTATCAATAGGCGAGATCTTCCTATTTAGCTGAATGGGTAGCGAAGGAGAAATATTGCGGTTTGCGCCTGTTGGAACCTTTTTGCTCTCGGCTCAGTCTTTCAACACGTTACGAGGATTTTGTTGTGAGCTCAACCCTTTTACTACCCCAAAAAAGTGCCCCACACTGTTTCCAAGTAGTTTTGTCCCTGAAAACCGTTTACGGCTCTGAAGGGGTTAAGCGAGTTGCTAATTTACACGGCCACTCAGAATATAGGGACACCCAATGTTACCTGGGTGAAGCCATAGATCCTATACGTAGACAATCTGAAGCTAGACAATCTGAAGCTAGGCAATCTGAAGCTAGACAATCTGAAGCTATAGACAGTTTGAAGCTAGACAATCTGAAGCTATAGACAATCTGAAGCTAGATAATCTGAATCGTCGGAAAACCGTCTCCGATTTGTTTTGTATTTTGCCTTCCACCAGCGCTCACAGAGTTGACCACAGTTTCAAAATCTACCGGGATTAACTTCGAGAGCTACCCTATCATCATAGACTATGCTGTACGATACGGTTCCTGGCACCAAGCTGGACGTACATGTAAGGACCGTTGGAATATAAATATAAGACCGATCCTATAATGACCGTTGGGATATAAATATAAGACCAAGCGATCCTATAATGACCGTTGGGATATAAATATAAGACCAAGCGATCCTATAATGACCGTTGGGATATACATATAAGACCAAGCGATCCTTACATTTCCGTGAAGAGTGACATCCTTTTGGATTGGTCGTCTTCGAGGGAATACAGATCATTAGCCAATCAGCATCAGCCTACATAGTACGGTGCAACCATCCACACGGGTCGACGTGACCCCCCCCCCTTTTCGACATCCTAATACGTGGGCGAAAAGACGGGCAAGCGTTCTACGCACCTTGTGGGAAGTCAACAACCCAACGCAAAAGCTCACAGGGCGTAGGCCAATCCAAACGGCAGATCTTCTGAGCACTTTTTCGGGACGCAAAATAGGACGCGAACTCCACAGAACATAGTGAAATCTGCACCTTGCGGGACGGTTTTGTCCGAGCTGCATTTTCCCGTGCACTTTTACGTAAACATGCTGGCGAATGCCTCCCCGGGGTGTGAAAAGGCAACCCTGGGCGTTTACCAAACGCACGTGCGGGGCGTTTTTCGCATTTATTTTTGTTCAAAAAAGAGGCGTTTACGCTGGATTATGCTCGTTTTCATTGATAGTACGTAGCGGTCCGGGGCGTTTGCCCTCGGGCAAGGCATTTGGTAGCATCGTTACGGCAATTGAACTCGTTCAACAGCGACGACTGCGATATGCCCTCCTCGGCGCAAGAAGACCACACAGCGATCTTGCGGTGGCATAATAAGCGAGTGAGCACCCTGGGCCATGACACCTTCAACCATAATAAGGTGCATATTTTAAGCTGCACCGAGTACCCGTAGGAGGTATGCTGTTGCTAATCCTAAATGACGGTGGGTCCTCTGGCGGTAAAACCTCTTGCTTGGCGATTTCAACCGGCCCACAATTCTCCCGCACCAGGTAGCGCACGCTTTCTCTGACACGGATTTAAGCGGTTCTGGAGCAAAGCCTGCCCTGCCACTGAACTCGTGCCTACCACTGAACTCGTGGTTATTTCCCTGGCTATTAGTGCAGCAGTGGTGGTCGCTCTATAGTGCCGGTTGAGTGGTGCCTGCCCTCTGTAGTGCCTGTGAAATCGCTAGGCGCAGATGGGAAAAAACAGTAGGTGCAGTATGATGCGAGTAGTGCCGGTTATTGCCGCTATAGTGCCGCTATTTCCGGTTGGCATAATATGCCAGCCCCACTATAAAGGGACTATGGGGGGACTGTAGAGCGACTACTGCTGTGTATATGACGGATCGCGCGGCGTTGGGACAGCAGCATGCGATATGGTGTGCACCAGGGCGTTAACCCTTTTACTACCCCAAAAAAGTATCCCACACTATTTCCAAGTAGTTTGGTCACCAAAAACCGTTTCCGGCTCTGTTTATGCTGTTGCGCTGGCGCAACATTTTGGCTCAAATGGCTGTTTCCCGCAACACGGCTTTTTTGGCGCCGCAACTTTCCGCCCCCGCAGGCGGCGTTATTGTTGCGGAGTCTAATTCGCCGAAGGCGGAAACCAAAAAGTTTGGACCCTGTTCTGTTTTCGCCGTACGTACGAGTGGGCGTGTTTTTGTTTTTTGTTTGTTTAGCCCTGTCTTTCGTTTGCCGAAGGCGAAGTTTTGTTTTTGAGTACTTTTAAAATACTATGCATAGATAGGTGCCTTGTTGTTCTTCATTCTTGCTGTGATCGCTCCGTACGTTGTACATCCTGTTTGGACACATTTCTTATGTACCTACTTCGAACTATGTGTAGATTTCGGTGAAATCGTTTGCAAGTTACCCTTGGGAGAGCGTAACAGGCCTCCTTGTATTGGATAAGAAGGCAGGCTCGGGAAGCACGTGTACAATACATTGTTAAATGATTTTCGGGCGTATATATTCACACACACGTTAAAAATAAATGGCTTCCGGCCGCCCTCCGGGGCATCCTGCGGGGGGAATCGCAACACAATACATGCTTCAGGCGCCTTTTGCGCTGTCTCAACCCCTAATTAACGCCCTGGTGTACACGCTATATAATTATTTTGCACAACAGATAAGGGGAGGGTGGATCGGAAGCAAGCTCGCTTGCGCACGGTTTTGGCGCATTCGAAGAACTGCGCTTTAGGGCCACGAGGCCACTATCGAAAGTCGTGCATTTTGCGCAGCTCTACGTGCTGGGGCTACAACCCCTGCACGCGTTGGTTGCTGCGAAGATGGCGATGGCTAGAGCTATACATACGCCACACGACAATCAACTCTATGTTTTCGGTAATTGATTGGAATGGAGCAAGCGGTGGTCTTTCCGGGACCATTAGTCTCCAACCCCTTCGGACTGTAAGACTACAGTTACTAGTAGTCGTTGTGTTGTTGCCGCGAAAGGCACTAACACAAGCAAGAGATGACGCGCCCGACTTCCTCCCCACCCTTCACCAACCAACGTGAAGCGAGACAGGTTCTGCGGAGGAGGTGGTCACTCCAATAAGTATTACTGTAATACATAGCTGTATTGATTATTAGTAGCAGCTGTATTAATTATTAAGGGAAGTGGTAAATGTGCCCCCGGGGGCACTTTTGTTAACGACGCCCCCTGCGGCACTTTAGCTTATTGCGCCCCCGGAATTGGGGCAGAATACAAAGCACTCCACGACGAGCGATTGCGACGACTG
>JAYJME010004523.1:0-10868 GCA_036873775.1 Costaria costata
GAGAAATCTTCTGTGTTTACCTTCCCCCTGTGTGACCCCGGTTGGTGCGTTCAAACATCTGACGCCCAGAAAAAAAATGGGACGAAAACACACACACATATATTGGGCGCCGCGTGCTGGCGGATCACATCCTGAAAGGAGCAAGGCCACACCAGCGACATTTCAATTTAGAGTGGTTACCATCTTGCACCATATTTGGCTTGAGCCCAGGCTTAGCTGGTAAATATATCTTCTGCCACTACTCTGTAATCCCCTTTGCCCCCGCAATCGGCGCTACAACTGCTGTACTATTAATAGACAAAGAAGCTGTGCCCTCTATGTGTCGCCATTTTGGCAATTCTTAATCTAGTTGAGTTCTCGACATTTTTCTGGCTTCGCTTCGCTGTGTTCGTTCGGCGTCTGCAGGCGTTTTATGATTACCACCAAGAGGACTTCAATTTTCACTGTTTTTTGTTTGTTTTCAATCAAGGTATTTGTACCTAGTTTTGTTTCGCTCATGGCACTAAAATTGTGTAGATTGTCTATTCACTGCACATCGATGTCTGTCACAAAAAAAACTGGGTGGTTCCACGTAATGTTTCTTCTCGTGTCGGCTTCAAGGTATTCCTTTTTTTACTGATTTTGGTTTCTACCAACAATGGCGAAGTTCAGGTTGCCAACCTTTTCACGTGTATCCCGGCGAAAACAAAACGTTGCGGTGGTACGAGCCTCGCTACCACGCCACGATTTGTATGGCAGACGGTTTTAGTTTGGCCACTGCAGTCAGCATCTTCTGCCGGTGCGGCGGTACGTCCTTCCCGTATCCGAGATACGACCAGGCAATCGTCAGGGTATGGCCAGCAAGCCCCGGACGCAGCCGTACTCTACTCCTGCTACCCGGACCTGGCATCATGCCAAACGCGCGTTAGAGTAGCGCCCACCCACAACATTGCGTACTTTGTGCAATCTAAAACTGATTCAAGTGAAATGTCGGAAACTCTCTCCCCCACGAATACCGCTTGCAATATCTACTCGCATTATGAATAGTAGGTATCATACTGGCTCCCATGAACAGCAGAAAACCGTGACATGGCCAGTTTTTTTGTAAGGGCCTCTAGTGCTGGCGCTAGCGGCGGAAATGTGTCTCGGCGAACCACAGGCCTCCAAAACGGTCAACATTAGCCAGACGTTTCCGTAGGAAGAAAAAAAAAAAAACGTTTGTTTTTCTGATCGAGCCGCTTTGAGATACTCCAAGGCATGTCTGTACAATTTTTCGCGCAAAACCTCGAGGGTCTGAGCTGCGTATATTCAATATGAAGCGCCAAAAAAACGATGCTACACTAAAACTATGCCATTTCGAGGAAATGACGTAACTAACACAGCTTTACGCACCGGAGTCCAAAAGTTGGAGTGGTTTTTCGAGTCAGACCGTGAAATTTTGCACATGCGTCGTTTATGTCAAGGGGGGCTCCTTTTGTTTTTTTCGCCGAAAATATTTGGTCTGAGGTGGTCCAATTTTTCCAAAAAACCTCAAATACCAAAAACCAGGTAAAACAAAATGATGGGTTAGTGTGCGTAAGGGCTCATAGAAGACGTGTGGAAAATAATCACGGTCTAACTAAAAAAAAACACGTAAACTTAGACCGGGGAATACGTTTTTCCTACGTTTTACATGAACCAGCCTGTAGGTAATATGCGTTTCCCATGGGCTTAATTGTGCACGAAATGCTATACCCATACCTCGAAGTATATTTTATGGATGGTGTGCCCTAAGCAATGCTCTCGAACGATGCTTTGTCAACGACGCTTTAAAGCCATTAACTAAATACCAGAATATCACGTCAATATACTGTCACCCTTTGAGACATTATTGTTTTCATGTGTGCACGGACCATCTTCCTATGTACAAACACTGAATCACAGGCGCGGATCCTGTCTTCATTTTGTTGACTGCCAAATGCACACCTGCCGCCTTCCAGCGCCTGCTTACCCCAGATCATCGCTCGTCACATCTGAAAACTCTTGACTCGAAATTGTTTTACTCGGGCTGAGCCATGCTGTCCGGACCTCCTTTGCCGTAATTTGTTTATGCAGACCACCGCCCCTGCATAGACCCCAGGAAGATCTGACTCTCAGCGAATACAAGGGCGTTTCAGTTTCGAAAGAAGCCACGGTCGAAGACGGCGAGGGGGCCCATGGCGAAGGATTGAGTAGAGAACCATGGGGAGCCGAGTCGGACTCGTTCGAGGGGTGGACGGGAGGAATCCGTGAAGACAAGGGACAGCGTAAGACCCCCTGTGGAGCGAAGGGCAAGGAGCGCCCGGTAGAAACCTTAGCCCCCGAAGCGAAAGACGCCGAAGCTGTGGCGGAGGCACCGGCTGCTTTAGGAGACACCGTCGCGGCCGGTCAAGCCGAAGTTTCTCGGGACCGTAAGGAGGTGGGTGCGGTGGTTCCGGCGGCTCCGGCGACCCCGGCGACCCCGGCGACTCCGGCGGCGGTGGCGGCAGTGGAGGTTGCCGTACCGGTCTACATCAGCCAGGCTGCCCACGTGGAGACCGCGTGCCCAGCGGAGGTCACAGAGCCTTTGGTGGAAGCATCAACCTCCAATGAGCAAGACACCAAAGGTCCGGCTGCAGCAACAGGTACTCCAGCCGACGAGCTGAAGAGCGGTCAGGCAGAAGCTATCTTGAATGGTGTGGAGGGCGGTGGCGAGGGCCACAGAGAGGTCGGCGGGGAAGACAATGGGCAGGCGGCTCCGGTGGTGGGTCCGGCAACCGTGGCGATAGGAGAGGTTGTCGTACTGGCCAACATCAGCCATGCTGCCGACATGGAGACCGCGTGCCAAGCGGAGGGCAAGGAGCGCTTGGTGGGAGCGTCAGCCTTCCACGAGAAAGATTCCGAAGGTTTGGCCGAGGCACCGGCTTCTGTCGCGGCCGGTCAAAAAGAAGTTGTCCAGAACAGCGAGGAGGTGATTGCGGTGGCTCCGGCGGCTCCGGCGACCCCGGCGGCTCTGGCGGCGGTGGCAACACTGGAGGTTGCCGTACCGGTTGGCATCAGCCAGGCTGCCCACGTGGAGACCGCGTGCCAAGCGGAGGTCACGGAGCCTTTGGTGGAAGCATCAACCTCCAATGAGCAAGACACCAAAGGCTCGGCTGCAACAGGTACTCCAGCGGACGAGCTGAAGAGCGGTCAGGCAGAAGCTATCTTGAATGGTGTGGAGGGCGGTGGCGAGGGCCACAGAGAGGGCAGCGGGGAAGACAATGGGCAGGCGGCTTCGGTGGCGGCTCCGGCAACCGTGGCGATAGGAGAGGTTGTCGCACTGGCCAACATCAGCCATGCCGCCGACGTGGAGACCGCGTGCCAAGCGGAGGGTAAGGAGCGCTTGGTGGGAGCGTCAGCCTTTCACGAGAAAGATTCCGAAGGTTTGGCCGAGGCACCAGCTTATTCAGAGGACAAGGTCGCGGCCGGTCAAGAAGAAGTTGTCCAGAACAGCGAGGAGGTGATTGCGGTGGCTCCGGCGGCTCCGGCGACCCCGGCGGCTCCGGCGGAGGTGGCAACACTGGAAGTTGCCGTACCGGTTGGCATCAGCCAGGCTGCCCACGTGGAGACCGCGTGCCAAGCAGAGGTCACGGAGCCTTTGGTGGAAGCGTCAGCCTCCGATGAGCAAGGCACCAAAGATTCGGCTGCAGCAGCAGGTACTCCAGCGGACGAGCTGAAGAGCGGTCAAGCAAAAGCTATCTTGAATGGTGTGGAGGGCGGTGGCGAGGGCCACAGAGAGGGCGGCGGGGAAGACAATGGACAGGCGCCTCCGGTGGCGGCTCCGGCAATCGTGGCGACAGGAGGTGTTGTCGTACTGGCTAACATCAGCCATGCTGCCGACGTCAAGACCGCGTGCCAAGCGGAGGGTAAGGAGCGCTTGGTTGGAGCGTCAGCCTTCCCCAAGCAAGATTCCGAAGGTTTGGCCGAGGCACCAGCTTATTCAGTGGCCAAGGGCGCGGCCGGCCAAGAAGAAGTTGTCCAGGACCGTGAGGAGGTGGTTGCGGTGGCTCCGGCGATTCCGGCGGCTCCGGCGGCGGTGGCAACACTGGAGGTCGCCGTACCGGTTGGCATACGCCAGGCTGCCCACGTGGAGACCGCGTGCCAAGCGAAGGTCACGGAGCCTTTGATGGAAGCGTCAGCCTCTGACGAGCAAGACACCAAAGGTTCGGCTGAAACAGCAGGTACTCCAGCGGACGAGCTGAAGAGCGGTGAGGTAGAAGCTATCGTAGATGGTGTGGAGGGCGGTGGGGAGGACCACAGACAGGGCGGCGGTGAAGACAGTGGGCGGGCGGCTTCGGCGGCTCCGGCGGCTCCCGTGATGGTGGCGACCGCAGAGATTGCGAAACCGCCCGACGATGGCCAGGTGTGCAGCGTTGAGGCCGCGTGCCGAGCGGACGATGCAGAGTCCTTGATGGCATCGTTAGCCTCCGACGAGCAAGACACCGAGGATTTTGCCAAAGCAACAACCGCTTCAGCCGACGCGTTTGGGGTCAATCAGGTAAAAGCTGTCGTGGAATGTGGAGGAGACGGTAGAACCAACGGTGGTGGGGCGGCTACAGCGGCTTCCGTGGCTCCAGCGGTGATGGAGGTTGGAGTGGTTGCCCTGCAGGCCGACGTTGGCCATGCGGCCAGCGTGGACACCGCGTGTGGAGCGGAGGGGACGGAGCGCTTGCCGGGAGCCCTGGTCTCCCAAGAGAAAGATGCCGAACCTGTGGCCGAGGCGATGGCTGCTTCAGCGGACGAGCCCGCGGCCGGTCGCGCAGCAGTTGTCCAGAACAATGGGGACAACGGTGTGGAGGCACCTGCGGCAGGAATGGTTCGGGAAAGACGGCGTCGGCGTCACGACGGGGGGTGGCGGAAGCGGCTGGTATCCCGTACCGGGTTTTTAACGCTGGCGATCTTCTTCGGTGTGATTGGGGCCTCGCTATTGCAAGGGTAAGCACTACTATATGATTGCGCGACGCCGCCCATGAGGGTTATATAAACGAAGGGTGCAAATTACTTATTTCTGTTACTGAATGGCATGTGGTACGTTTTGATATTGCGGGCGACGGTCGATGTAGGCTTCGCTATCCTAGGTAACCGGAGTCCGGCTTGATGATTGGCCCGTTCCGCCGTCGTGAGTTGATCCTGTCTGAGCTCAAACAATGTATTCTTCCTTCAACATGTCCCTTCACACGCCCTTTCCGAACACCGTGCAGATTCGAGAAGCCTCCCCTCTGCAGGCGTAAGACTCTCCTTTTTGGAGATGGGCCCAGGTCCCTCAAACCGGGAGATTGCATGGCGTCGGACGGGGGCTCTCGCTGGTTTGGGTGGGTAGCAGGGATCACGTGGAAGTCGCGGCTTTCTGTCTCGGAGGATGGTGGGACCTACATGGGGCCAGATGGCACCAAGGTAACACTTTATACATTTAGACGGGAAACTCTCATCTACATTGCCTTCAAGACCCCCAAGGACTCGGGTACTTCGTAACCCTAAGGCGCAAGAGAAGCGTTTGCGCGGCACTCCTCACCCAACCTATGCCTCGACATATTCACCGCGTTCTGGGCTATATATTTTGTTGGCTGCCACTTACCAGGTATTCTGGACAGTAAGATGAAAGGCCTCCTCTCGCCCCGCTGATAATCCGGCTTTCTTCGTTTCCGTCCAGGTGCCCTTGAAAAACGTCGACTGGGAGACGGATTTCGACGGGGGAGTCCTCTGTTCGGTTGAGCGCTTGGTTCGGAAGATCGCGGGCACCGACGTTACCAAGTACGGCGTGAGCCCCCGCGACGCCAGCCCTGTGCCCGGGGCCGGCCTCTTTTGCCGCGTCAAAGAAACTCCTTCTACTCCGAGCGTGCTGCGCTTGCCACGTGGCGGCACTGCACGCTTCTCCAAGCGCGACGACCTTGAAGTTTTGAACTCCAGGGGCAAGGTGTTGTGGTCTGCGAGAGACGACGTCGATCTCCGTCGCGCGGGTGAGAAGGGTGGTGGTGGAAAACACTCGCCCGACGTTACAAAGCCCAAGAACCGCAAGGGCAGCAGAAACGAGGAGCGCCAGCGGAAACGAAAAGGCAAGCAGAAGGGAGCTAATGCTGCGGGTACGGATACGTTTCCGGAGGCAGGCAAAGGCGGCTGGGGGGCGAGAGTGTGGAAGCTGTGGGGTAAGGATAGTGGCGGCGACGAACATGCTCTGAACAAGTCTTCCGGAGGAAAGGGGCGCGGCATTGCCCGTGTGGTAGGTTTGGTACGGCGGTTGCGCAACGGGTAGTTTGTCAGTTGATGCATCCAGGCTAGCGGCGTAACATTGCGTGGGGTGTGATGTTTGTTGAAGCTTTCCCGATTATTGTTATCTTTTTTTTTGTTTGAGTGATTGTGGAATCCCGTCGCCTCACCGCCCACCTCTGACAGTTTGACTGCATGATGGCTCTACCACTTGCGTCTTTTGTTTCAGTTCTGTCTCGTCCCATTGCACGACCCTACGCACCGAAGCCTCTTGCGGGTGTACTCGTCAGGATGTGTGGATGTGCCTTTGTTTTTGTACATGCCACCTTCGGCGTATCCCACTGGCGGAGGTTCTTGGCGTGTATTGGTGCAACACGTACATGCAGAGAGAGGCAAGTGTGCGTGACAGACACGGTGTGCATGTTTGGGGTATTCGGATGATGATGTATGTGCTGCGCGCTGGGTGATCTGGCTCGTCTCTGTTATTCCACTGCCCTTTCCAACGGCAGCCAATACCCCGCCTATCTGCGCTTTTTTCGGATTGTTTGTGACAGATCTAGAGCTCTACGAAGGATTAACTATCCCGTACCAGGTAGTCTATTTGTTGTAAAGCTCTAGGAGTTGTTGAAGTGACTTGTGTTTGACCGGGAAAGCGTTTTACTTAGTCGAATACGTTAGAGCCCCCTTTGTTTATTGAAGCCCTTTCGTAGTTTAAGCTATTAGCAGTGTGTTCGTGTCTTGAGTTCCGCCTCGTGATTCCTGGTATCTTCAATGCATTGTTAATCGTTGTGATAACGGTGGGCGCAGGGTTCGCAGGGTGTATTTTCTGCGGTATCTCTAGGAATTAATGGACTTGGGCTTGCATAGGTTGGAAAGACATGTGGCGGCCATTGCCACTGCTCTTCCCCCGCATCAAGTAATCAATTACCAGGGTATTACAAATACTTTTTTAGGCCCGTAGTTTTCCTGTTTTCCCCTCAGCTTATTTTCTGGGTACCTATATTTCCCTCCCTGTGAAGCATCCATTTGCCTCATACTTCGTATCCTGTACCAGTATTTGTTCTACGTCCCCCCTTTCTTTTTCTTTCTTTTAATTTATTTCCTTTCTTTTTTCTATAATTCCTTTTTTTTCCTTTAAGTGGTCGGATGTTTTATTACGGGGGACCATAGTTAATAGGACCTACTTTAGACTCAATAGGACCTACTGTATACGCCAAAACCTATGCATTTCCTTATTATTGCTAACAGTATTTTGTCCATAGTTAGTAGGACCTACTGCAGACACAATAGAACCTACTGCAGACACCAAAACCTATATATATCGCTATTTTTGCTGACAATATTTGGTCCTATTTACTATGGCCCCCCGTAATAGTGTTCTGCTTTTCGTACCTGGTACGCTTGGCATGCGATGTGTCTTCTCGGTCTCGTAGTGTGTGACCACAGGGCGGGTATCTCTCTGCTGTAGGATGAAGAATCAACGCGGACACTGGGTGTGTTGGGTGTTGATGTACGGAATGAACGGTGCAATGTGAATATCACACACGAGGAGTCCTAGAGCCCTGGGAGTTGAGGGCGTGACTTTTGTTCCAAAGAAGTGTATCTACGGAATCGAATACGCTCGAGCTCCATTTGTTTTGCTTGAAGCATTCTTTTGTTTGATGGTGTTCAAATACTTCATGCTCTGAGTTCCACCCTGGTTAGGGTTCTTATGTCTGTGACAAGCTTGCCTTTGTGTTGCTGGTGTGATTGTGGGGTTTATAGAAGGGAAGGATCGCAGGGCTGTATATGCATGTGGTAACTCAGTATAAATGTACTGCTAAGGTAGGCGGATAGTTATCTAGTAATTACCTACGGGGCCGTATTCGTATTGCTTGGGAGGCATGTCTGCATAGGGAAAACACAGGGGTTTAGAGCGAGGCAGCGAGCCCTCTTTCAGTCTCATCTCGACCGCACGGAATACAGGTTATCTTCTTTTACCTCTCTGAACAATTAAAACACGTGAGTGGCAACGTGACCCGCTCGTAGGCAAAACCTGCAGGGTTTTGGAATATGGACTCTGCAGTCCACTATCACTAGTATTTAGTTGATGCGTAGTCACTACCCTGAGTACACTACAGTAAGTATCTTATTCTAGATGCGGATAAAACCAATATGCGGGGAAACTAGGTTAGTTTCCGTCGGTGTATTGTATATTCAAGTTACAACTATTACCGTAAGTGGCGAGGAACGTTACATAAAACGTTACGGGGAAGTTGCATACAACGGTACAGGGAACATTGACGGACTGTCGGCCAGTACGACAATCCGTAGAGTGAATCTGCCCGTAGCATGGCCATTGTTCCGTAAGGATCAGTTGACGGCCACGCCCACCTCGATCACTCCTGCTTACTCCTGCTTTCTCCTTCTCCTCTCCTGCTTTCTCCACTTATCTTCTCTTTTTTTCTTATGGCCACATAAGCGCCTTTCCAAACAATGTATGTTCTTAATCACAAGTTATATTTACAGACACTTCGGTGCCGCCTCGGCCATCTCTCTTCACAGAGACAAGAGCCTCGACATGCATCATTCCTTAAGAAACCAGAAGTAAGCAGGAGTCATCAAGGGGGCGTTTTGGAATATGGACTCTGCAGTCCACTATTACTAGTATCTAGTTGCTCAGGGGATACCTCGGGTCCCTACGCTGATCATAATATTTGGCGTCGTCGGCATAACTTTTCTCCTGTCCCTTACGGACGGGCCTTCCTTATTTCCTGTTTTCTTTGGCGTCCCTTTTCGGCTTCGTAACCTCGCCGTTTAGAGGTGTTGGAGTGGGTTTTGAGGAGCCGTATCTTCGACACATGTTCTACTCGTGAAACCGACTTTCCCCTTATTTTCCATAATTCTACATATATACGGCTCATCAGAGTGGGCTAATGTAAAGGTACTGCTTAGGTAGGCGGGTAATTACCTACCAGGTAGTAATTACCTACGGGATCGTATTCGTATTACTTGGGAGGCATGTCTGCATAGGGAAAACACAGGAGATTAGGGCGGGGCAACGAGCCCTCTTTCAGTCTCATCGCGACATACGGAATAAAGGTCGCCTTCTTCTAATCTCTCTGAACAATCAACACGCGTGAGTGGCAACGCGATCCGCTCGTAGACAAACCTGCAGGGGATACCTCGGATCAATACCCTGATCATTATATAAGTGACAAGCTCGTGCGGGAAAGGCGTGTGGTGTTGATCGGTAGTGCCCTTCCCTCGAACCATGAGAAGAGCGGAATCCCCCCCCCTCCCATGGCAACAGGGTCGTTATCGTCATATCGCATTTGTTAGCATGAATAGCAGTGTGTTTTGTGTTTGTTTGGGCTTCAATGGAGTGATTTTCACGAATGGGTGCATACATATGCTGCTTGAGATGCCATCATAGTTGCTGTCAAGCTGGCAAATGTTGTCTTGTTCTTGTGTTACGTATACTGTTTTGTGCTTTCACCAATGAGTGCATATGTTGCTTGAGAGGCCGTCATGGTTGCTGTCAAGTTGGCAATTGTTGGCCGTTGGGGGACATACCGTGCCCCGTGGCCTTCGTTCGCCACCTGGTTGCCACGGGTGCGCGACCTGGCAAGCCAGCCGACCAGAACGCCACTGGAGGACTCAAAACTATATGATCCGTTAGCATGTTTATTTACACACCGAAAAGATCCGTACGGGCTCGGACACCTGAAGCCAGCCCAGAGCACCATAACCGATTTTTTTTGTCGTTACTCGACGACGAGGACGCGCCCAGGCACGAGAGCGGCCGCCCGCCTCCCTCTGACCCTACCTTTACACGCCGGTGCCCGCCGACACCCGTGGCGGCGTTGCGCTCGCCCTCGCCGACGACGCGGGCGCTGTGCTGTGTGTTGACACATTGTACGACCGTCCTCATTTCACTTGATACAGCGTGGCATTGTTTATCCCAGTAGTTTGTTGCTATTTTTGGGTTGATTTTGGCCATTTTGTTTTTTACTTGTAGGTTTCAGTTTTTTGGCAAAAACAAGTGATCCGATCGACAGAAAACGGAATACCGGGGATATTCGAATCTTTGTCCCGATATTTCTTTAGGACTTGCACTGCCGAAGAGAGAAATTATACCGTAAACTTGCGTAAAACTCAGCGGTATTCTTGCTTCTTCCATATTTTGTATTTTGCTTCGTTTCGGTGATTTTAATGCCCTGGTTACTTGGCGAACTGGGAGAGCGCACACCAAAACACTGGCTATTATTAGTACAGTAGTACCTTTAAAGTTTTCATGTTTCACGACTATATCTATACTCAGAAATCTTGCGGTTGTAAACTGCACGCTTTTAGTCTCAGGTTTTATCTGGACGCTGTACAGTATCTGTTCGATATTAAACTATGGGAAAATTCGTGTTGTGAGGGGAATTCGCCAATGACACGGTTTCATGAGCGAGTAGCTTTTGGTACCAGGTCCGTACATGGATTTCACGTTGTCATTATTATTACGGGGGACCATAGTTAATAGGACCTACTGTAGACACAATAGGACCTACTGTAGACAGCAAAACCTACATATTTCCCAACTTTTGCTAACAATATTTGGTCCATAGTTAATAGGACCTACTGTAGACACAATAGGACCTACTGTAGACACCAAAACC
>JAYJME010004524.1:0-10867 GCA_036873775.1 Costaria costata
CTCGAGAGATTCGAACCCGCAACCTAGCCTTCAGAAGGTTTACGAGGTTACCAACTGAGCCACTGGGGACGCCAGTAATCAGGACCAAGTCTGCTTAGTAAACATATATCAGGATATATTCCCTGGCCGTTTTTTGTGGCTATCCTAAAGTCCTGATTATTAGGGTTCTCCGAAATAGTGGTATAAGTCAACGACCAACACATCAAAGCAGCAGTGCTGCCAAGGGGTGTACACGCGAGACTGGTATATAACCGCGGATGATGTGAGCTGATCGGAGCACCCCTTCCTCTCTGGCTCTCGCAGGCCCTTCGCTCTGCGCGCGTAGCAAACGCTTAGCCCGCCGACGCCAGTTTTGCCACTCGACCTTACCGTACCCGAAATATGCCAACTGCAGCACCAGTTTGTAAGATGTACGCCATGCACTTCATATACGATGTATATATATGTGCTTTGTTTCTTATTTCAATATTAAAAACAACCTATATTTTGGGACGAAAGGGGGCACACAGGTACGAGCCAGCTCGTTTCGAGCCACGTTTTGGCAACTGGCCTCCCTCGACGACGGTTGCACGGCGAGACGCCAACCCGGTTGCCCGTCTCCTTATGTCCCTCCCTCTGTCCGTCTGGACCCTCTAAACCCCATGGCGGCGACGCGATCTCCCGTGTCGACGAAGCGAGAAGCTGAGCTGCTCCGTGTCTGACGACGAAGTGAGACATCTATGGTTTATGCCGCCTTGGGGCAACAAATAATATTTTGAAAACTGCAGCAATGAGCGGGCATATACACCGACTTTTAGAGGACTCGACATTTTTCTGCACTGACGCCACCCCGGGTTTGGTCCAGGCAGGTGGGCACGATGGCGGAAGAACGAAGCGAAACAGTCCACCTCGTGTCGATAAAAAGTCCTCGAAGCGCGGAGAGCACTCGGATTTCCAGTGGAGCCAATACCGAAGGCGACAAGAAATATATATTTATATATACACTTCGTATATACATAAATATATTCGTGCTGCTTATCAGGGTGGTATTGGGATTACAACGAGAATCTAACTGTTTGTAGCCCGTAAACATTCTTCAGCTTTATTGCACAACAAAAGATTGAGTAAGCTCTACAATGTATTCTATACGTACGAGCTCCTGTCGTAATGTTTAACGTTTTCTCCTTATTTTCCCTTGTCGCCCCTTGTCACTCCTTACCAACCGCCAGGCCCGCCAAGAAGCGCTTGAAGCTGTCTCCGCGTCCTCTGGCAGCTTTGCAATCTACTGTGTGTCACCTGTCTTGCGCACATCTACTGCTGTATGTGGCAGTGCGCACTACGACAGTAGTACGGAATGGAGCATGCCACCTTGCCAAGTCGTGTTGTGCGCAGTCCTTGATTGCCCCCCCGCAAGAATACTGCGTGTGGGTGTGGTCTTGCCCAACAAGTCGCGGAAATAATCCATGTTGCACGTACGTGTACGTGTCGACAGCAGCAGCAGCAGTAGCAACAGAAGAACGAAGGGGTAGACAATGCGACAGTCGAACCGAGTACATGTTGCGTTGGGCGAATCCTGAGTTTGCAGTTGTAAGCTGTCATAGAAATCGGGTCGACGTGATCGCCGCGTCTCGATGCAGGTGTCGAACTGCGTTGCTTGTGACAAAAGGACAACACTAACGCTAACGGTACACTGCAGTAGGTCGCGGTATTCGTTGTGGGGGCATCCGTCCGTTTTCTGTTTAGGTGTTTTGAAGCGCGCTGGCGTGTTTGATACTTTCGATAGAATTTAGAAAATGTTTAAGGTAGACTTTGTGATGATCATCGACGAGCACCTGGTGGCTCCAGTACAACCTACCACCTAGCCCAGCATGCAAGCATGTACCACGGCATACCCCGTGCGGGGTCATGCCTGGGTTAAATGTAATACGAGGGTTGTGCGAAGTTGCCGCCGGTCGAGCCGTTGAGAGATACCGTAGTATGCGGTCAATGCTCACGTCGATTCGGCTACGGAAGAGCGAAGAAAGACAGTTGTACAATTGTCCCGTCGGTGCTCGTTCTTCTAAATAGCTCCACTGTTGTAGATCGGGAACTGTGTTTTATGTTGTTTGTTCGCGGTTATCCGAAGGTGTTTTTGAGAGGGGTAGCACAGCCGATAGGGTGTAACTACACTGCTGGTGCGTTGGCTTAATGGTTGTGTATACTGTAGAGCTCTAGATACACTCGTACGGAAGTATCTGTGGGGGCGGTTGGTCTCGCTCTAGAATCTAGTTTATACGACCAGTTGAAAAGTAAAATAGATCAAAAGGTTGCCCGAAGGAGGGGACCTTGAACCCGTTCCATGACATGGTGGTAGTGAAACCATCTCGTTACGTTTGTCGGTTATAGACACAAGATTTTTAAGTGTGGTTACATGCACAGTACATAGTGGGCGTGGTTGTTTACGATATATGCATGATGTATGTAAGAGTCGGTAACGTGATAGGCTTGATTGAGACTGGAGCTTAAGATTTAATGTACAAAGTTGGCGTGGGTGTGCGAGGAAGGAGGGCACGCGTGCCCACCAATTAAGGTAGCAGAGCTCGTTGGAATAGGCGCGGGGGGGGGGGGTCCTTCAAGCGAACACAACGATGCCGTTAAAAAAGCGAGACCGATCGACGGGCCGCTTTCCTAAACTATATTGGGCCAATCAACCTTGAACCACGTGTGTTGTTCGAGAACAGGAACCCTGCGGTTGTTGTTTATGCTCTTATCCGTTCTGTACATGTGTATGTGCTTCATCTTGACCATGTGACCATGTCAAAGCACGCAGTAGACGCTTCTTCAACACGATTATGTGTTCGGAGCGTTCATTTTGTGTACCATCGTTACTGTAATCGGTTTTCAGTCTCCTATTATTTTTACAGTGATAAGTGCTAGAAACGCGTTTCGGTCAGTTCGCTGTTGATGTTTTGTTGTTGCTGCAGTTATGATATCATACAAGACATATAGATAGATATATAGATGGATATACGAAGTATATACGTATATATATATATATATATATATCACTCCGCGAAGCTCAAACCGGGCTGCAAGGCCGTGTGACACTGCAAAGCGCGTTTCGTATGGCCCAAGAGTTTATGCCATCATCAGCCCCGTGCGTCTTTGGCTCTGCTGGCGCAGTCACACCATGTGCGAATTAAAGATCAAACTATCTTAATTGGCGTTCCAGACCCCCCTCGATTCACATAACCTCAGAGGCTGTTTTTGCGAGACCACTCGCCACCGCAGACGCGTGCTACGATAGAGGTTGCACTTTTTGGCGTTTTTTGTTTCTGAATGACGGGGCTCCTTATCCCAACATCGTCGGAATGTCAGTATTGTTTTGCTATATGGATAAGTTTTATACCTATGCCAGGGGTTTGGCGGTCGGGTGGCACTCTCAGTTTCCTCAAAAACAGTTTTTGGGTGAAGTGCAGACCTCTCAAAGTTAAGAACCTCAGAAAAAACATGGTGAACCTCTATCGTAGAACGTGTCTGCATCAGATATCGATTATTGTGTTATCAAGCTCGTGGCTCGGTCTTCTATCGCGACGTTGTTCGTCTTTGCAAATATAAAAATACCAGTCCCCTTGACGGTTGTATTTATCCAGCACAACGACAACACAACATTGAGCGTTTCGGTAAACGTTATAGCCCTCGTACTACGAGGCGTTGCGCGCGTACTAAGGGTTCTACAGAGCTACCATTGACGGCAGTGTGTATGTCTCCATACGCTACGGCCTGCACGCTTTACCGTGGCATGAAAAAGGCCTACGGGACAAGCACACCTCGAAATTCAAGTGGCAAAGTTAAAAAAAATATATATATATATGGTGTTTTCTCGTGTTGGGCGACAAGAGATGCTGCCAGACGCTTGATTGATAAACATAGTACTGGTTTTATTTTTTCACCGACGTATGGTCCCAAAGAGTGGCCCGACACGAGCAAACTCTGTATTTGAATCTTGTCATTTGTGTTTTGAAGTAACTTGGTCGTGTAGATGTTTCGCTTGCTCAAGCAACAGCTTACACTGTTTTAACTTCCATTGGTCATTCCGAGGATTCAGCAGTCCCGGCCTTAGCTCTGGACAGTAGTCCAGTCTGTTACGGACCGGGTGGTGTGCTCCCGAAAATACGTGTTAGGGGGGGATGCTGCAAACTCAGCCTGGTACCGATGCACTTGTGTAAGAAAGAGAGTATGCATACTTAACCATGGAGCCAAATCTAATACGAATACTAATATACGTGTTGGAGTTTAGGTCGTTGTTGTGAGGAGCAGTGACCAGTCACAACGTGTGGCCGATCTCCTACCTAGTACACCACACCGTCTAGAGGTACGTGGGTGTCGCCCGGTGCCGCAACGTTTAGACCTACGCTCCCTTCTCGCAGAAACTATCGTAATCTCGCCGTATTGTGTTCGACGTCTGCTCCGGAAGGTACACTTTCAGCTGAAACCGTTTTAAGTAACCGACTGTCAAATTGCACAGAATGTTACCCTCTTATGCCCATCCAAAGGCTGTCCTCGATACAACAGCTCTGCTGCTCAGTGCCGGAGCTACTGCTAGAAGTGATTACTTGCACTGAGCGTTAGCTACGTATAGGCTTACCCAGCCTGTACTTGGCACAGTCTGATGAGGGCTGGTCCTGCAGGAGAATCTCGCAGCAGGGCCCTATGTGAATCTCGCAGCTCCTGCAAATGTAGTATTAGCTCGAGTTCGTTGTGTGTGCCGTATTGTCCGCATCTCATATCGCTTGCGCGAACTGTGGCACACAACCTGTTCGTGCTGTCCGCGGGTACAGTAGCAACGCCTGGGCAGAGTCACGGCTCAAAACCACAGTTACAGTCGTAGGGCTTGCTCGAAGTCGAGGCTCATAACCTATTGGAGATAAATGTGGCCGAGAGGTGATGATGATCGAAAGCTAAGCTCTTGAAGTTCAGTAAGTATGGTCGTGAGTTTCGGGTCATAAGAAATATCTCGATGTTGAAAATGGAGCTCCCGGGCCAGGAAAGAGGAAGATGAAGCGCTTTACGGCTAGATGTACCCCGACGGAACGCTGTACTGACCGACCTACAACATGATTCCTTGATGCTTGCTCGTGGAGTTCGATACGCCCTTGTGGCAAGCTAGCCACTCCATGCTACTGTTAATACCCCGATTATCGGCCAATACTGTTCTTGTAGCGCGCTTGTGTACCCGAGCGTGTTAATCGCCATTCCGAACGGAAACTACAGAATAACGACGCCGCATTTTAACTATTAATGCTCGACTGTACCACTCTTTTATCAAGTCTTTCTTAATAAGTAGATAGACGTTTCCTTATTAAAGAGTATTCAATGCTACTGAACACTGACTGTAGATTACAATGTTACCAATGAGCGACTAGGCAGGCTGCTGGTTACTGGCGTCGCAAAGTACCTATAATTAAAACCCCACCGACGCGATGGTTGCACAGGAAGGCCATGCTGGGGCTAGCACCAAGTACATGCCCGACGTCGCTCTTTCCTCCCGCAATACCGTCTTGCTATTCCAAATCGCAGCAGTGTAGAAACACCATTTTGCCACTGTATACATGTTGTACAACGTGTACGCTTCTTGACTACGGCTCTACGCGTGGTCTGGAATGACGCGAACGCTTAAATACGGTCGCACGCATGTTACAGGACCGGTGAAATCGCTGTTGGCACGTCTACGAATCGGCTTCCAGCTGTATGCATGGCCTACGACAAAAACACTCGACTATCTCTGTACGCATTGTCTACTACATAAAACCTCACAATTGTGCCTACAGCGTTTACATGGCTCCGCCGCTTTCGGAAGGCCTTAGCTGGCTTTGGCCACACTGAAAATAAGTGATGAATACAAGCGTTTATTTATTTGGTTCCTTCACCGTTATTTCCTAAGCAGCTGTGTCCTGCCGCCGGTTGCCTTATCGCTTGCACTGACAGCGCCGAGTCATAGTCAGGCCTGTTGTACCACAATCGCTGGTCGACACCACTATGGCATGGGTGCGGCCGTTGCATTGCTGTTGCTGACAACACTGTGTCGTAAGCTGCGTCTTCTACACCGCTATGGCTGCTTGACACCGCTGTGATGGGGTTGTGATTGCCACACCGACAAGGCTGACTGTGATTGGTCCGCATCATAGGTTCAGGGGCTACATCTCGTTTTCGCTGACAGGATCGTGTTGTAGTGGCGGTTCCTACCCAGCTATTGCTGGCTGACACGGGCTGTGTTATAGTTGCCCTTGCCAAAGCCCTATGGCTGGTGCTGTCTGCACTGTCGGGGCTACACGCCTGTGGCGGGCATGACTGCTTCTATTACTGACACGAAGGTGCCCTTCTAAAACTGACTACACGACTTTCATGGAGATTGCTGCCATACTGGAATCGCCAATGCCAACACCTCTCGTTGGTAGCTGCCGTTGTGAACATGGCTGTGTCCGCGCGACCAAGGTGACACCACGCTTACTGATGTGTGATACAGTATGGTGACCTTCGTTTCTACCCCGCAGCCGAAGATGAGACACCGCTCACCGCTGTTGCCAGCCCTGCTAGTTCGCAGTGGCTGACGCTATCCCCACTGCGGAGGCGTAGCAGTGGTGGCTACACCGCGATTGATGACATATGTGTCGTCATTGGTGGTGCCCACATCGCCGTTGTGGCTAAATAAAATTCCTGGTATCACCGTTATCTTCTCGGAAGCTGCCGCACCATTGTTGTGGACACCTGTGTAATCGTATCGGTTTATTCATCGCTACTGTCGAATTCGCGATCACCACGCCTTCAATATTGGAACCGCTGCCTTGTAGCAAATGTGCGTCCATCGGGGTTGCTGACACAACGGTTTGGTAGGCGCCACTCTGCCATGACCTACATTGCTGACAGCGATGGGTCAACCGGTGGTTGCGTTTGCCACACCACTATGGCGCGCACTGCTATTGTTGACGATGCCTAAGATAGCTTCCCGTTCTACAGGGTGGTTGCTGACACTGCTGCTGGTAGAAGCGGCTGCCTCACCATTCAAAAATAAAACCGTCACGACTGCGTCCTGCGGCGGTGGTGTTACGGCGCCGAGGTGAGCCGGTACACTCATAGTCTAAGCCCTCCGCGCATAGCCAGTACAGGTCACTACAACACGTCACCGTATTTGTAGTTGTTACGGCGCCGAGGTGACCCGGTACTACAAATACGGTGATGTGTCGTAGCTACCTGCACTAGCTAATGCGCAGAGGGCTTAGCTTATGAGTGTTCAAGTGGTTAGGCACTCCCCGCTGCACTGTACGAGAAAAAAGAACGGCTATCAACCGTTACCTGAGGTTTTCTGGCGCATAGACACGGGATCAGCATCTTTGAAGAGGGTCATCAAAACCCTCGTGTCTACTCGATACGGCCCCGAAGAACGAAAGAAAGCTGAACCAATGTCTGTCACATATCAGTGATGATGCATTTGTATATCACACGCATCGCACGCATACTGCATCCTATCGTATGATGAATGCTCGAATACCCGCTTTGTACTGCTATGGACCTCGGAATCGCTGTATTCCGAGCACTGGAATTTACCCTGTTGAGTACAGGATGCCCAAGGATATGAATATCAAGGACCGGAGGACTCTGTGAGTGCTAGCCTAGAACTTCAACAAACAGAACTGGACCGAACGTGAGGGATAGAGATCCCACCCTTTGACCAGCCGTAATATGGTGAACCCAGGGAGATCCACACCACTATGGCTGACACCTCGACCATAGTGGCGGTTGCCACACAGCTATTAGGTGAGGTCATGCAGGGCTTAGGCACAAGGCTCTGCAGAAACCGTGAAAGGGGTGGTAGTGTTAGAAAACACGGATTGTCCCCAGATCTGGGTCTTTCGCTGAGTTACGGAGTACACCTCGGCCGCCCTCGGTATCGGATGGGACTTGACCGCGGTCCTCGGGTTCCCCGTTGAGGAACCAACCGGTAAACGGGGAAGAACAACACCACCTGTCCCCCGTGAGACGGCCGAGTTGTAGATTAGTCTGCGCGTCGCAGGGATGGCTGGCCATGGTAGGATGGACTCTTAAGGGGCTCGCTTAGCATGCCTCTAACGGGCACGGCGGTAGACGATATCAGGGGTTTAAAGATGGAACATCTGGCACGGGACTATATGCGGGCGATCACTAGAAGGACCCCGGCGGTGCATCGAAGCGAAAGCACGAAGGTGTCTCTAAGCGGACGCGTGAAATTGACTACGTGACAGCCATCGGCTTACCCGTCACTGGCCTGTCAGTGAGAAGTTGACGCGTTCACTCCGTGGGATGTTTGGGGTACAGTAAGTGTGGGTGAGACGTACCTGACCCCAGTCAAGTGGCCAACAGAGAGTATAAGATAACAATCAAGCATGGGTAGGACCACTGCCTGGGGTAGGAAGTCTCAACTAGTCCAATACATGCTTTGTATGGAAGGTGAAGGCGCAGAATAATACACCAGTAAAATCGAGAGCGAACCAATCGAAGCCAACAATGGCACAGACGTGATTCCGATGGCTTGGGTCCAAAGTTACCAGCTGTAACTGGGGCGCCTTAGACCACTGCCCTTCAACGCACCCAAACGCCACAGGATCGAGGCTTCGAGGGAAAATACTGCCCATCCCACTAACCCAGCTTAGCATATGTCAGTCGTTTCTGCGCCGGTAGCACCACCGCACTGAGCACGCACTCAGCACGGGGGTGTTTATTCCAAATGCAGCGTTCTGCTTCGGAGCAGGAGGCCTCAGCTAATCCACTCCTTGTTCTAAGTGATCGGTGAAGGTGTAGAATGTTGCTATATGGACTCTGCAGCCCACTATCGCTAGTATTTAGTTGATTCGTAGTCACTACCCTGAGCACACTACAGTAAGGATCTTAGTTTGGATACCTTTTGGATATCGGATAAATACGGCAAGATTGTTATTTAGTACGTTCTTCGCTATTCGGTATATCGTATATCCAACTTGCCTCGATCGGGACGTTGGTATTAAGGCAGGGCATCTAGCTTGCCACGATAAGTATCAGGTAACGTTGCTGTAGGACGGACTGTCGGTCAGCACAACAACCCTTACGGACTGTCGGCCAGTACGACAACCCGTAGAGTACATCTGCCCGTAGCATGGGCATTGTTCCGTGATGATCAGGTGACGGCCATGCCCATCTCGATCATTCATGTTTTTCTCTACTTCTCCACTCTCCTCTCTTCTTCTCCTCTCTTTCATTCCTCTTTTGGCCACTTAACCCTTTTAAAACCGGAAACGGCTTTTGGGGACAAAATCACTTGGAAATAGTGTTGGATACTTTTTGGGATAGTAAAAGGGTTAAGCGCCTTTCCAAAACATCTCTTTTCTTCTTCATCACAAGTGATCTTCACAGACACTTCGGTGCCGTCTCTGCATCTCTTCTCACAGAAGACAGAGCCTCGACCATCATCATTGTTTCAATTACTGCAGGCGGTAAACGTACCGCAGATGCTTTCTTCCGCTTTCCTGTTCTAGGATATAACTCGCTGATCATCACGAGTATAATATTTTGTGATACGACCATCCTTGTAGTCTATGGCTGTACTATCTGTATTGATAGAATTTCGCTGATCAACAAAACAGAATCACGAGTAATCTTTTTTGTCATATGACTTTCCTTGTAGCCTATTGCTGTACTATCGGTATTCATTGGATTTCATAAAAATATTTTTGAGTACGTACGTACATACACAAAACTGCAGTACTGGACCAGCTTCCACAGTTTTGTATATTCTTAGGATTCATGTAGCTCTAGGTATCAATTCAGGACGCGCGTTGAACACCAGCAGACTGGTTTGCGCTTCTTCTCTAGAGAAATTCTCGTTGGTAGTTACACCAAGCGTGTTTTGATGCATGATTTCACCCGTATTACAGCTGTTCACATAACAGATCTGAATATGTGGTTCCATTATTCTTTTGATTGTTTGCGTAGCACGGTTACACCCATATTGCCGCTGTTCATACACGGGTCAGAATATGTGGTTATCCATTTGTGTTTTGATTCCCTGAGTAACATAGTTCTATCCATATTGACCTCTGTTCATACACAGGACGGAATATGGCGTACCATTTGTGTTTATTCTTTTGAGTATCAGGTTCCTCTGGCTACCGACTTCTCATCAAGGGGGCGTGTTGCATTAGGGACTCAGCAGTCCACTATCACTAGTATTTAGTTGATTCGTAGTCACCACCCTGCGTACACTATAGCAAGGATCTTAGTTTGGATACCTCTTGGATATCGGATAAATACGGCGAGACTGTTCTTTAGAACGTTCTTCGCTATTCGGTATATCGTATACCAGGTATCCAACTTGGCTTGATCGGGACGTTGGTATTAATGCAGGGCATCTAGCTTGCCAACATAAGTATCAGGGAACGTTGGTGTAGGACGGACTGTCGGTCAGTACAACAACCCTTACGGACTGGCGGCCAGTACGACAACCCGTAGAGTACGACTACATCTGCCCGTAGCATGGGCATTGTTCCGTGGTGATCAGGTGACGGACACGCCCACCTCACTCAACTCATCTTATCTCAACTCAGCTCATCTCATCTCTACTCAAATTTACTTCTCTTCTCTTCTTCTCTTCTTTTCTTATGGCCACATAAGCGCCTTTTCCAAACGATGTCTTTTCTTCTTCTTCTCAAGTGATCTTCACAGACACTTCGGTGCCACCTCTGCCATCTCTTCTCATAGAGACAGAGCCTCGACCATCATCTGTTATTTAGTACGTTCTTCGCTATTCCGTATTTATCCGATATCCAAAAGGTCTCCAAACTAAGATCCTTACTGTAGTGTACTCAGGGTAGTGACTACGAATCAACTAAATACTAGTGAT
>JAYJME010004525.1:0-10867 GCA_036873775.1 Costaria costata
GAGCCGGAAACGTTTTTTGGGGACAAAACTACTTGGAAATAGTGTGGGATACTTTTTGGGGTAGTAAAAGGGTTAAGGGATCTTCAAGAAGCCTGAAAACGGTATCGTATAAGGGACCTCATATTTTTGAGTACCGTTTTTGCCCACTCGTCACTTTATAGCTACCGGTACCAACTACGACAAGAGACGCTGATATAAGAGACCTCAAATCCCGAACGCACTATAGTAAGGTTTCTTAAAAGGGGCTACCCTCTGTCAAGGTGTCCTTTACCGCGTCAAGGAATCGCTTTCCGCGTCATGGTATCGTTTACCGCGTCAAGGTGTCGCTTACCGCGTCAAGGTGTCGCATACCGCGTCAAGGTTCGGTTACCGCGCCAAGGTGCCGCTTACCTCAATGTGTCGTTTACTACGTCAAGGTGTCGCTTACCGCGTAAAGGTATCGCTTACCGCGTCAATGTGTCATTTACCGCGTCAATGTGTCGCTTACCGCGTCAAGGAATCGTTTACCGCGTCAAGGTGTCGCTTACCGTGTGAAGGTATCGCTTACCGCGTCAAGGTGTCGAGCTTGGTGTTGTGCTGTGAGTTGAGGTAGGTGGTGTAGTCTGGGTCGGTGAGGTACTGGTTCACGTCGTCCGCGTTCTGCTTGAAGCAGCCCTCGAACCAGTCACGGGACCACTGCAGGGTGTGCTCGATCTGCTCGGGTTGACCACCACATTTCATCACAATACGAGGGAGGAGAAGATTGGGAGGTTATACAAAGCCAGGAAGCACAGCAAGGGGAGGGGAGAGGGGCCACTGCGCGACCTGATCAGGTACACTACATTTCATCACAATACGAGTTCACGAGGACATCAGAGTGGGAGTTTATCAGAAGCCAGGATGTACAGCCAGGGGAGCGGAGGGGTGGGGGGCCACTGCCTGCAGGGTGTGCTCGGTCTGCTCAGGTTGATCACAGTTTACCACAACACTAGATCACGAGATTGTCAGATTGGGAGCTTATGACGATGCACTGAAGCACAGCACGGGAAGGGGGAGAAGGCGGAAAGGGGTATCTACGGCCACAGGGTGTGACTTGTGACGCACACATGCTTGCTTGTGGCAGCGCAGACGCCTTTTGGGGTACACAGAACTTGCAATTAGAGTGCAATTTTGATGTCTGTCTCATGTCACGCATTCGGATGATCTCGGGGCAACCGGTACGATCAGCCCGTCAACTATGGATTGTACCGAGATAATGCCGACGATCTACGGAGATCGAAGATCCACAGTTGCATAAATATAAGACGAGACGAATATCTTCCGATCTAGATGAAACGGTAAACACCCCAGCGTACGATCTTTACGAGGATCTCTACACGTGTAAGTTGTACGAGAGGCCCTGTCACCCCCGATTAGAGTGGAATATATATACAAAGTACCCCCTTCAAGTCTGCACACACCTTTCGAGAGCAAACCACATTAGAGTTACTAGCGGTATGGCCACGGCCCCGCCCGTGGCGCTAGCCCTGCGTTGCCCATAGTAGTATGTACCACCTGGCATGGTAACACACTCGTATTGTGCTGTGATGTATACTGCCACTGAACGGAAATGTAAGGACCACTGTGCGGGGCGGTATCGACCCAGGGGATATCCGTTTTTGTCCCCGGGTTGGAGTTTTACACGAACGGAAGGATTTATGATCCAGTGGTGGGGCCTTATCATCCCTGGGTGCAGCCGGACCTCGTTATACAACAAATACGGTTGTACGAGGGTTAACTTTCCGAACAGACACATTCGTTGACCAATCAAAAACTCGCCGCGTTCTCACCTGGTTGGGGAAGTTCTTGAGGGTGCACACGGGGATAGACTTCTCGGGGGGATCCCTGCTAGCGCCGTAGTTTTCCGTCAAGAAGGGGACCACGATCTGCACGCACACACGGCAAGACCACCAAGGAGGGGTTTCGAAAAATGAAAAAGGCGGCATTATACCGGGTCACGATACGTACGAAATCCAACTGCACATGCACATGACCAAGGTACTACAGTCTGCATACACACGGTACAATCACAACGGGTTTCCAGTAATAACAGAAGGCGGTACTATACCGGGGTCACAGCTCAAATCAGACTGAACGTGACAAGGGTCTGTAAGGGTACTGTAGGACAATCTGCATGCACACGGCACGATCACGAGGATATTTTAGGTCTACAGTAGCCGGTAGTATACCCCGTCACGATTCAAAATCAGACTGCGCACTGCAAGGGTCAATCACAGACCGACATCGAATGAATCACCCAATCACAAACCGACATCGAAAGAATCGTCCGATCACAAAACGACATCGAAAATAATCACCCAATCAAAAATCGACATCGAATCAACCACCCATTCACAAATCGACGTCGAATGAATAATCCAATCACAAGCCGACATTGAATGCATCGTCCAATCACAAACCGACATCAAACCAATCACCCAATGAAAAACTAGCATCAACTGAATCGTCCAATCACAACCCGACATGGGACGAATCATCCAAGAACAAACCGACATGGGACGATCATCCAATTACAAACCGACATGGGACGAATTCCAATTACAAACCGACATCGACCTAATAATCCAACTACATCCCGACATCGAACGAATCGTCCAATCACAAACCGACGCCGAAGAATCGTCCAATCAAAACCCGACAACAAACCAATCACCCAATCTCAAATCGATATTGAATCAACCACCCAATTACAAACCGACGTCGAACAAATCATCAAATCACAAACCGACATCGAATCAATCACCCAATCGTCGAATGAATCGCCCTAACACAAACCTACCTGGGTGTTGCCCTTGGTGCCAAGGGTTCCGCTCTCCAGCATCGGCTTCCGGTAGAAGAGACACCTGTCACCAAATAACGCCGGACAAAAATAAATTACATCTCAGCAGTGGGTGCACATACAGTAAGTAGCCTTACTTCGTCGATAGGAAACAATTTTGTAACAACACAGTCCGCCTCATTCTCCCTTACAACACACCAAGCCAAGGAATATTGTTGGTTCGGCCCCCCTATCTCCAATAACTAACAAGCTTCTCCTTTCGGTGTCACCTTTGGTCCATGCACAGGCGGGTCTCCACGTCACCACGAAGGTTATTTGTTCCAACAAGCCCATAATATGTATATTAACCAACACGCCTCATTATCTCTCACAACAAGCCAAACCACGAATATTCTCGGTTCGGTTGCCGATCTCAAATAAGCTTTATGACCCAACACGCCTCATTATCTCGTACAACAAACCAAACCACGAAATATTCTCGATTCGGTTGCCGATGTCATTTAACTATTAATAATAGCCATCTCCTTTTCGTGTCACCCTTGGTCCATGTACACGGGGGGCCTCCACGTTGGCGTGAAGAAGGTCAACTCTTCCAACAAGCCCATAATATATATGAGCCTGGAGCAACACGCCTGGGTCTCTCTTTCAACAAACCACAGACTACTGTCGGTTCGGTTGCCGATCTCTAACAACCTTCCCGGTCTCTAACATCCAATCAGACGGATGCAAAAATTGGAACAAAAGTTGGAACCACACGTTTGATAAGACTTACTGATATAATGTTTTGAATGCGATCACTCGTGCCTTAGTCCGGCAAAGCCTCGACTAAACACCAGGAAGGCGGTAAAAACTTGGTACGAGATTCCACCATGTGAAGGATGTGGTCTCTACTAAGCTTCTCCTTTTGGTGTCACCTTTGGTCCATGTAGAGTCTGGCCTCCACGTTGTCTAGGGCCGTGCACACCGCCTGAAAATAGAGAGTACGCCCAGCAAGGCCAGGCAGGGCGGACGAGAGGGCGAAAGGTTAAGGTCAGAGCTACAGCAACCCTTTCACTACGCTACAAAAACAAAATTACCCGCGATTTATCTTTACCGGCAGTTCGTGCTTCCCAACAAGCCACCCTAACAGACAGCTCGTTCTGCCAGACAGCCAGCCCTTACCGACAGTCCGCCCTCACTCGTGTTTAACCTTATACCGACAGCTCATGTTCCCCAACAAGCCGCCCTTACCGTCAGTCCGATTATTACCGACAGCCCGCCTATACCATAAATCCGCGCTTACCCGTGTTTTATCGTTACCGACAGCTCGTGTTCCCCGACAGTCCACCCTTACCATACATCCGTGCTTACCCGTTACCCGTGTTTGACCTTTACCTACAGTCCGCCCTTACCGACAGTCCGATTCTTACCGACAGTCCGGTTCTTACCGACAGCCCGTACTTACAAACAATTGACCATTACCTACACTCTGCCCATTCCGAGAATTGGTCTATACCGACAATTTGCCCCGACCGACAGTCCGAGCCTACCAACCACTCGCCACTTTCGACACGTCGCCGATCCTGAGAATTGGCCTATAGCTTACCGGAATATAGTATGTTATCACACCCCCTAGATGCGGGGCTCCCATGCATGGTGCTACATGTCGAAATGTTATCCCCGCGGTGTGCTATCAACCGTGTTATATTCTACCTGGTACCTGGTACGGTATACTGACTATTCGTCGTTACCGACAGACCGTGCTTACCGACAGCCCCGAGTAAAAGTCGTCACTGAACAGCTCCTCGGTCTCCTGTCCGCACTTGGCCTCGTACGGCTTGATCCGCAGGGAGGGGTTCATCGCCGAAACAGCCCCGGCCGCAGTCGAGCTCTTCGGCCGCCCGATGTCCGTCTCTCGGAACAGAAACTGCCTGGAAAATACCAAATAATAATACGTAGACGCCAATATTAATAGTGTCGAACTGCCAACTGCACCGGTTATCGATACCGATATCGATAAGGTAGTAATTTGATACTTCGTACATCAATATAAATACTGCAACTCAATACCCACCGACAGCACTATGTAGTGTCAACATCACTGTCAACGTGGATCCGAGCGTCTCTGGTTCATGGGATGAAGTCGGACTTCTGTCGACTAAACGTCGGCCCAACTGCATGCTTGAAAGCGATATGTCGAGAAAAAGGCAGCCCAGAACCACCAACAAACTCACCGCTGGGGAATGAACCCCTCTCTCCAGCCCTCCCTGGCTGGTCATCATATACGAAGTATATAGGAACGCCTGTGTTAACCCTTTTCAACTTGCGACACTCCCGGGATTTCAAGTTAACTAACATGCCGTTGTATGATCTTACGGTATCAACATCTATGATATATCTGTATCGACAAGGTAGAAATGTGACAAAAGTCCACGATCAACATACAACCAGGTAAGAATATGACTGAGCACATTTAAAGTATATACGACGTCGTACAATAAACATGAAATATTCTGAGTAGTACCGGTACGTCGATATCGCACTGAATACGATACCTGGTATCGTATGGCATCCAACAACAACACCCACAACAACCCGCCTCGATAGGTTAGACTATAATGTGGTCCACGTCGGTGACGTGAACGTGACCCCCTATTACTAGGTAGGGATACGATGTCACGATATCGATATTCATATATGATGTCACGATATCGATATTCATATATATGATGTCACGATATCGATTCATACATACAAGTATTATATCAATATCGGTAAGGTCGGAATTGATATATTACAACAGCCAGTATCGACAACAACAAGGTAGGAAAATCAAACTTTTTTACGTACACTAAAAATTACGGTATGATACCTGGTAAACAATGCGTGCAGAATGTCGACATCGCTCTGACCATATACGATCTGGTACCAAACAACGCCAACAACCTACCTCGACAAGTTGGACTTTTCAATGTGGTCCATGTCCGTGACGTGAACATGTCCCCCCTCCTCGCAGCCAACCCCCATCAGCGCCCAGTTCTTGAGCATCTCGCATCCGATGGCTCCAGCCCCTACGAGGAACAAATTCTGCTTACCGAGAAGCTCCTGCAGGCAAAAAAAAAAGAGACATTTCATCGGATAAACATCAGAGAGGAATGTTACGGGTAACGGTGACACGAAGGGGCGTTGGGTCCCCTGTGCGGAAATGCCTTTATGTCTGTTCGAAACGCTATGAAACCGTATACATCTTTTACGTTGAAAACAGCATCCGCGGTTCCTTCTTGGGGTGGAAGCGGTAACAAAAGTACGTGTTTGACCGGTATACTTCGTAAATCCCGGTAAATATGATGGGAAGACCGACAGAGAGGGAGAAATATACCAGGTACTACGGCAAATATAGGGAGAAACTGGAGACAGGTACAGAGATACATACGCTTATTAGATTTAAAGGGCACAGCGAGAGGTAGAGCCAGAGAGGGGGAGGGATAGAGAGAGAAAGAGGGAAGGGAGGGGGTAGGGATAGGGAGATATCAAGAGACGGGAAAATAGGGAGACAGAGAGATACATACGAAAAAAACAAAGAGCACGAGGGAGACAGAGAGAAGAGACACTTCAGTCATATACGAGCGAGGTAGAGAGCTACTTCGTAAATAGAGCGTATTTGCGCAGAGCCAAGACCACACACAAAACAACGGTATTCAACATCAAAAACCATCACCAACCCCCCCCTTCCCATAGACGTCACCTGCATGGCCTTGCCGAAGACCATGATGCTCCCGTCGTACCTGCAGCCGATGGGCTGCACTTCCTCCTTGGGGAGAGGCTCGTCTGGCAGAGCTTCGACGGCGTCGTAGTACATCCACTGTCGGACGGGGCTGAACACACAAAAAAAGAAAACGGTCGAGTCAAAATCACAAATCACATTCTCGCGCCAGTATGATACTACTGCTGTACCGTAGATACATTAGACCATTCGTATACCACATACCCACATAACAAATCACATACTTAGAAGTACCAAGAGTACCAGCGTAAAATACTCGCATCACAAATCATACGTACGTCCGCACGTCCCAAATCACTAAAGCTCAAATAGAGGTTAATCTCTTGAGAGCCGGAAACGGTTTTTGGGGACAAAACTACTTGGAAATAGTGTGGGATACTTTTTGGGGTAGTAAAAGGGTTATAACCTTAAAAGCCAATCAGACCCAATCAACCATTGGTTAGCATTAAGCCGTTTGTCTCGCAAACAGTGTGTGACAACCATTTTCTCGAATAAGTTTGGTAAGCACTACTACTGGAGGGGGCAGGAGTGAGATACGAAAGCGAGGGAGCTGGAGAAAGTTGGGGGCAAAGATGCAAAGATAATAAACGGGATGGGAAAAAAAAAAAAAAAACTCCCTTCTCATCCGTCTCAAACCATAAAAAATATATTTTTTAACTCGTATGACACTTTCCTCCCGTCCAACCATCCCGTATTTACTCTCGACCTTTGCGCCCCCCCGCCACCCATACCGACCATTGGACGATCATACCTCTTATCATGCTGGCGGCAGGTTCGACGTGAGCCTCTGGAGCGTCAAACGAGCCGGAACGGACCCCAACGTCACCCTACCGGGCTCGTCCCTGTTCTGATCTCCCTGCTCTGATCCCCTTGTTCTGATCTCCTTGTTCTGATCGGTGCGGAGCAGTCTGGGGTTGGACACTCCAGTTTACTTTTGCGTGGTGTGGCGGGACGGGGCGAGGGGGTTAGGCTGGGGTGTAGGCCAACTAGGCTCAGGGTGTAGGCTAACTCCCACGAGATAAAGAAGGATGTTGGATGTACAGTACGCCATGTTTTCCCTTTGACTGCCGCGGACAAGAATACACGCGTTGTCTCTGGGGATGTGTCTGTTTTGGTGTTCCTTCCTGTAGGCCTTGGTTCATAAGGATGAGAGTCGGCGTAAAGGTGTCCAGCCTGTCGAGGAGAGGAAGCTGGCACCGCATCTCGATAGGGTCGACCCCGCGAGAGCCCTGTGCCCGGCAGTGAAAGGTTCCTTTTATATAATCATCGTGTAGAAAGAAGAAGAGAGGGGGTATATGGGTGCCTACTTCCTTTAGGTGTTGTTTCTCTTTTACAGCAGTTCTTACTTTCTTTCTTGTTTGGCTTGTCTTGTTGTGTTTTCGTACCGAGTACGTTTGGCGCCTCATTCTGCTTACTCGTACCTCGATTCGTCTGCGATTGTTTCGGTTTTTGTCTGTCTCACAGTAGTCGGTGACCACATAATTTGTACTGGTATATCTCTAGGATGAAGAATCAGGTCGGACACTGGGTGCACTGCTGATGTTGGGTAGAAAGAACGGTTTAATGCGAAGACACCGCACACACACATATATTGATAAGCTCAACCCCGCCAGCCCTAGTTTCCTTTTTTTGCTCACCACTACTGTGTAGAGCGGAGAAGAGGTATATTACATGCGGCGGAGGAGACAGAGCGAAGGGGTTGTATCTAACGAGGCGGGCATGAACATATCGGAGTTGTATCAGAGGAGGAGGGCATGAACGTATCGGTCTTGCGACGGACGGAAACAACTAATTTGTTACGCATGATAGTACATGTGCCGATGGCTACAGCCGGAGTTTGACCCCCCTTCTTTGTAACAACTGCACGCGCGTGTTTAGGGAACAAGGGGGGGGTGTACTCATTTCATGCATGGCCGTAGTAGTCTGACCATAGACCCTCGCGTCCCTACAATGCCGGGACGGAGCGCGTCGGGTTTTCACCAACCAGGCAGGCATTGCTTGCGCCAAGCGCGCAGCGCCGTGTGAGGTGATCGGCAAGTCGCGAACTGCATCCTGCTAAGAACCGCTTGTGAGACGGTTATGTTTTTTTTTTTCAATGAAGTTAAAAGTGAAGCTTGTACGCATGTTACACGTTTGCTCATCTCACGGACTTGCGAGCCTTCATATCAAGAGGCATCTCGTTTTCATTTTTTGGTGAGAGACAAGCGATGGCGTCATACTGGTGGTGTAATTGGAGTGGCGTCGTTTTGTCTTTCATTATTAGTGGGCGTGCAGACCTTCGACGTCCCATACCTGGTATATAGGTACGGCATTATAATTTTCACTTTGTTTTGTGCATGGCGACGTGCGCGGTTTTGGCCTTGAGTTTCGACCTTGACGTGCAACCTTGAAGTTCGAACTTGAGGTTCAACCTTGAGGTTGACGCTCGGCCTTGAAGTTCAACTTTGAGGTTCCACGTTGAAGTTCGACCTTGTCGTTTAACCTTGACGTTCGACCTTCAGGCCCAACCTTGAAGTTCGACCTTGACGTTCATTCAACCTTGCGGTTCGACGTTGCCTTGAGGCTCGACCCTTGCGAGGTTCGGCCTGAAACTTTTCATTTTTTTTTTGTATGGCGACGAGGCTGGTTTCGACCTTAACCCCTTTAGAACCGGAAACGGTTTTTGGGGACAAAACAACTTGGAAATAGTGGGAATTTGTTTTTGGGGTAGTATAAGGGGTAATGCGCAACCTTGATGTTCGACCTTGCCTTGAAGTTAAACCTTGAGACTCGACCTTGAAGTCCGTCATTGAAGTGCAGCCTTGAGATTCGTCTTTGGGGTCTTGGAACTCCTTGCTCTGGCGTGTGTGCCTCGGTCTTTCGGTTTTTCCGTACGATAACTCTATTTCACGGCGGTAGTGTCGTGCCCCGGTATACACAAGGAAGGATTATTTGAGACGGATTACTGCCTCAGTCCGTGACCGCGTTTCAATGACTAAGACGGTGAGGCACATCGGTTGGAGACGGGGACCGAAATATCGTATTATCGAAATACCAGTGAATACGAGTTGAACTATCA
The DNA here is from genome assembly GCA_036873775.1 of Costaria costata. NCBI lineage: Eukaryota > Phaeophyceae > Laminariales > Agaraceae > Costaria > Costaria costata. Next base: position 9,640 of record JAYJME010004525.1, read on the forward strand.
AATTTTGTCGACATATTGAAATATCGAAATATCGGATTATCGGGTTATCGGGTTATCGGATGATCGAGAAATTGCGATAACTGAGACAGGCGAGGCATATCGGTTGGGGATGGAGATCGAAATATCAAAGTATTGAACGATGAACTATCAAATTATCGGCATATATATTCAAAATATCGAAACATCGGACTATCAGGTTATCGGAAAATTCGGACTTAAAATCGGTACATCGAAAAAGCGGCACAATGGCTGGAGGCGTCCCAGAATTCCACTCGCCGGACAGACCACCGAAGGGTCTAGATCGTCCAGGGTAGATAGATTCCTGATCTGTATGATCTAGCTCATGTTGCTCGGTGGGAGCCGTATAGTCTGCATGATCTATGAAAAAAAATAGCACATGTTTCCTGAGTTGGGATCTGCACTGTACACATCGCACACAAAAACATTTCGTAATCATTAAATGGCGGGTCAGGTTCTAGATTTTCTCAATCGCGATCTCTACGACGCGCGGAAGAGTTTCTTCCTGTGCCGAAGCGGTCAACAGGGAATCAGGAATCAGACGCTTTATTATTATTGTTATTATTATTATTATATATATTATCATTACTATTATTACTATTATTATTATTATTATTTTTATTTTTATCATTATTATTATTATTATTATTATTATATATATATTATCATTATTATTATTATTATTATTATTTATTTTTATCATTATTACTACTTTTTTTTTTTTTTGCCCTCCGACAATGTGCCGTACAGTCAGGATCTAGAGGGTCGAAATGGCGATCTGTACTCTGTACGACGTGCGGAAGAGTTTTGCTCCTGTACCGCGCCGAAGCGGTCATTAGGGAATCAGACGCTTTATTATTCTTATTATTTTATCATTATTATTATTATGATTATTATTATTTTTTTTTCCTTTTTTTTTTTTGCCCTCCGACAATATGTCGTACAGCCAGGATCTAGTTATTAAATAGTAATAGAAAAAGGTCGCCCCTGTAGTCCAGCAGCTTAACCTCGTAACTGCTGAGATCAAGAGATCATGAGTTCGAATTCTACGAATCTACCCCCAGGATGGATTTATTTCTTGCGAAAAATAACTTGCTGAAATCGCCTATTATTAGCATGCGTATGCATTATCCCTGTGTCGTAGCTTGTGACCACAGAGCGTGTTTCTCCTAGGGTGAAGAATCGGCACGGACAATGGGTGTGCTGGATG
>JAYJME010004526.1:0-10865 GCA_036873775.1 Costaria costata
ATGCTTACTCACGCGGGTCCTAGCCTCTGTTCTCCGTTCGCTACGAGTACCACGCTTTCCGCGGCGACGATACGATGTTGCTTCCGCAGGCACTACTGCCGCGTTAAAAAATTCCGCGAGGAATTTTTTTGCAGCATCGCTGGGCATCGTCGCCGGCTCGGCCATGTTCGAGCGCTAGTTCAGCGCCCGAATAAGGTCATCGCCGCACTCCTCTGGGATCTCTGACACGTGTTGGGGAAGCCGCAGGCCAGAGCTCCACCCCGGCCGGGGAGCAGGGTCGGGAGGAGGTGTGTGTTATGATATGAGCAGCGCCACTATTATTACATTATTACGGGGGGCCATAGTAAATAGGACCAAATATTGTTAGGAAAAATAGGGAAATATATAGGTTTTGTTATATACAGTAGGTTCTATTGTGTCTACAGTAGGTCAGGTCCTATTAACTGTGATCCCCCATAATAGTATTGTGTTATAATAGTAACGCCAAGGCTCTCATCACATGAAACACAGCGAAAGCATCAGCTTGGGAAGCGCTGTGTGACGCTTTACAAGGACAGGAAGGATTGCAAGTGACCAGCAGAAGAGTGGGCGCGGATGACTGACTCTCGCTCGCGCCTATTTCACCCGTGACATGGATGGGCTCTCCGCTGGCAGGGGACGCAGCGCCCTGCACCGGAAGATATTTTAAAGTACAAAGACTCTGGGCGGACCACAGACGCTGTGGGGATACCACAAGGTCCCCGAGAGAGGTCGGACCTCCCGAGGAACTCTGACACGTCATGTCATGTCATGTCATGTCATGTCATATGTCACCAAGGGGTTTCATTCCTTCTCGCTTTTCGTTTCTTTTCTTTTATCTTTTTTTTCTTATTTTTATTTTGTTTTTGTTTTTGTTTTGATTTGTTTCGCCTTCTCATTCGATGTCTGTTGGTTGCTGGCGTATGGATTTTTGTTGTGCCTGTGTGCCTGCCGTACCCACTGCGCTGGCATGACAGCAGTGCTTTGTACAATGCATTATTTGTAATGCATTATTTCTGTATCGTAGCTTGTGACCACAGAGCGTGTTTCTCCTAGGTGAAGAATCAGCATGGACAATGGGTGTGCTGGATGGCGACGAGTAAAAAAACGGTTTCATGTGAAGAACACACACACATACATATGGTCCGTGCAAGTGTTGCAAGCCAATTTGTTCAACACTTGTTTGGCCAATAACTTTCGAACCACGACGAATTGAAAGGCAATACCACTACAGTTTGTCGTAGTCACCAGGGCTGAGCGAACAAACACTGTTTTGGCAGTTTTTTTTCCGTCCACTCTAAAATCAAGTAAGCTACAGCTCAACGAATGCCAAAATCAGGTAATTTTGCCAAAACCATGAATACCTCTAGAATTTTCGTTTTTCTCGAAACACTAAATACTGAATACCTGGCATGGTGGGGATGGACCAGAGGGCTCGTTTCCCGCACTTTATTTTAAAATCGCGAAGTAGGTTATTCGTAAAGAAACGATACTAGACGTCGTCCCAAATTCGTTATTTTGGTGATATCTCGGTCACATGTTGAAATTGAATAAAATCTCCTACTCTTGCATGGTGGCAAATTGTGATACGAGTCAAAATCCGTCTTAATAAACGGCACCTGCAAAAGGTGCCTTCCGGAAAAAACGATACGAGAGTTTAGAGTTTATGATATTTTACCGTTTATCCACGATAAAGAGACCAAGAACGTTAAAAAAAAAAAAAAAAACTTTAAAGTCTCCGCTACGAGACGATACGCGTTTTTAGTGATGTAATTTTATTTTTTACTGGGAACAAATGTTCCCGGTACGAGGTATCATATGTGTACCTTGGTCCTGGAGAATTTTTGAAGTTTTTCGGGTGCATGGACCATATATATACGAGCTCGCTTTACAATGTGGTCGCAGGGATTTTTAGGGAGGTAGGCTGTTCACCGCAAACGGGATCAGACATCAGACGGGATATCATATATAGGAAGCAGCTACTCGTAGGCTGAGCCTTGATTAGGCTTTTTTACCCGAAAAAAGCCGATTTTCGGTTTTTGGAGCCGATTTTTGACGGCTTTTGAGAAGAGCCGACGTTTATTAATTTGAAGCCGATTTTTGGGGGACGGAGCCGAGGTTTATCCCTGACGACCGACTCTTGATATTTTAGCCGATTTGTGTTAACCCCCTATATGTAATAACGCCTACAAATTAGAGTGAAATCCCTATACTATAAGTTGTTTTTTTTCGTGTGAGCTTGCCGATTTTCCTCGTGAGCGAGCCGATTATCAGAATCCGACGAATATAGTCGTATACTTCATATATATATATACTTCGTATATATTTTTTTTTTAAGTCAGCCGGGGTTTTTTACGGGCCAAATTTTCACTATAGGCGCTGGGCCGGCGAAATTACGCTACGCCCCCAGTCCTCTATAAACAAAAATCGTAAAAGTCTCTATGAAACCTCCGCATTTTTGCTTCCCAGCAGCCACAGTTGAGTTGGCGCTGTGACCCTGCGACCTGTATCATACGACTGCACGGCCTGTGGCGCTTTCGGACGTCGACGGTACAATTCCGTGCTGGCTACTTAAAGTTTTTCGTCGATAGGAAGAAAAAACTATTAATATAGAGCAAGTTCTAGAACGGAAACGGGTGGAGGAGTCGATTTCTGTCATGTACATTTTCGGAACAATATTGTTAGGCCAACTCTTTGACTCTTTTGGAAAACGAATCCAGAACAGGAGTTTTCATCACCTTCGAAGGCATTTTCTCCCGGGGACGTTAAATATTGTCCATTCATCTCTCAAGGAGCTAATGCTCAATTTTCGAAAGGAATCTATTAATAGTGGTATTGGCCGATTTTGCAGGCTCAAATCTCCGGATGGCCAAGTCTGACCAACTGGACCAGTTTCGACTTTTTTTATCGGAACAGGGTGAAAAATACAAAAAAGGCAGCCAGTTTCGTTTTTTTAATCGAAACTGAGTGAAAAATCGAAACTGGGCCAAGTGGCCATCCACAAGAAATTTGAACCTGCAAAATCGGCCGATACCACTAGATTCCTCTTGAAAATTGATCTATAGCTCGCTCTTCGAAGGTGTTGAAAAATCCTGTTCTGGACTCGTTTCCCATAAAAGTTGGCCTTGGGCCATCTCTTACACTAAACTGATTCTGAAAACCGAAAATGGAGGTTTTCGCACCTTTGCAGGCGCGTTTGACCCGGGGAACGGGAGAATCGGCCCCGCTCGTTTCAAATTCCGACCAGCCTTTTTTCGAGGACGCATCCAACGACGTTGGCCGTTTCTTCAGGATATCAGTTTGAAATTTTCAAAAAAAAATGCAAAACCAGTTTTTTTCGGATATACTGGTATGTCGCAGTTTTATCCGAAAAAATGGTATAATTTCTTCGTGAAGATGATCAAAAACTCTGCACGTACACTAGAAGAGGAGGGAGAGAGATAGATGGAGGAGAAACTGTTGTTTTCAGTTTATCTCGTCCCCTTTGTAATTTTCCAACAACAAAACAAACGAAAAGGCCCATGACCATCGTGTTTGTCTCATTGCAAGGAGTTAATTCAGTCCATACTTCAGCTTTCTCCTATTCTATTGTATATACAACTCGGTTTCGTTCGCTCAAAATACCTTGTTGAAAATCGGAAATAAATGGCTGTAAAAATTGGAACGATACAGCCAGAACATTAGCATATACCGGTAGGGTTGAGTTTCGTATGGGACGCGACATCGATCATCGTTTTTTTTTTTTTTTTCTCGGCGGATTTCGGTGCGCCTTGCCAACGCGATCACGGCAAAACCTTGTCTCAGCCACTATATATACATAACTCTCAGAAATGACCGAGAAAAGGTGGGTAGCCAGTAGAGTGAGAAACTTTGATTGGACGGACTATATATACCAGGTGTACGAGTAGGCATCAGATTATAGCTATTGCGCTGTTGCGCCGGCCCCAAGAATTTGTCTGAAATGGCTTGCCTTAACATGACTTTTGGGCGCCGCAACATTCCGGCGCCGCAGGCGCCGTAATTGTTCGGGCGGATGATTCGCCGAAGGCGAAGATTTCTTTTTGGGCCTTTGTTTTCTCTTCGCCGAAGGCGAAAAAGCTGCTAAAAGTACTTCGTACATTGTTAAGTCATTTTCGGATGTTTAATTCACGCATATACTAAAAAAAACGGCATCCGGTGGCCCTCCGGGGGCCCGCTTCGGCGCGTGTTGCGGGGGCCGCAGCACGGGGTGAGATGCCTGTTGGCACTGCGCGCAACAGACTCTCGAGCCCATAATGTATGCCCTGGTAGGCGTGAGCGCGCCATACGTGAAGGAGTACCGTAGTTGGCCTAAGAAACCACCCCGGGTGATAATTACTTTGGGTGTTGCTTTATTTTCACCTGGGGTGGCTTCCTGTGGTCGGACGATATCTACCGAACCCCGGTGATTAAGGTCATGCTCTATTCACCACCGGGGGATGGTTTCTCGGGGGGGGGGGTAATATCGATGGGGGTGATAGCAGCACGATAAATAATATTTGGCACATTTAGCACACCCACCCTGGCAGAAGACGGGGTAATAGTAAGGGGATTGATACAGCTAGCTGGGATAATTGGTGAATTAACACTTCGACACTTCCTGGCAGGTACCGGGGCGTGATAGAAAGAGGATGGTGATAGCAACGCTCAAATTAGCCGATTCTAAATCACGGTTCTGGCGATTTTCCTCGAATCGATATCGCCTTTTATTTGGGTGATTTTTAGATCTTGAATCGAGATCGAGGAGCGAGATTGCGACCTTTTTTATGTTTTCGCTTCCCCGCCCAAATAAAATCCTTTCCAGGACACATGAAAAACCTGTTTATTTTTTCACACCAGCGTGCATACAGACTCCAGCAGCACACCAGACGAAAGATCACACGCAGGCGAACACAAGTACGATTCTACAAGTCGTCTTCGGGACCAATAACTTGGAACTAGAATCGAAATATATACTTCGAGTATCTGGGTTCACGGTGTGCCAGTGCTCTTTTCACCGGCATAGACTACTGGTATATATAATGGTTGGATGTTAATGTTGCCAACATCGAGAATCGAGATCGCGATACTCGAGATCGCCCCCTTCTCTAAAAGATCGCGCCGATAATAATATCGAGATTTCGTTTTTTTTTTTGCTGCCGATCTTTTCAAAGAATCGATCGCCATTGATTGCAGAGACTTATCTCGAACACTGCCATATATCACAACAGGACGGTCTTCCAAAGAAAGACGGTCCGGTCCGCCTGAATATATAACCATTGTGTTCATGGATTTCAGACACTAAATATTGTTGAGGATGGAAGATGGCCGACTATGATGATAGTCGAGAGGTAAGCGCTTGGATTGCTGTTAGGCAAGTCCGGTTGCGAGCTTCGTTCAGAAGAAAGATACTGATAATGTTGAAATGGCGCTCTCAGATTAAGAGAAGGAAAAAAGGAGAGTGGGAGGATGGGGGCGCCATCATCAGTCAATTCTCAGCAAGACGACGCCCTACGGCTAATACCGGGCCATTGTACTGCCCGAGCTACATCAATGTTCCCAGTATCGATACTTGGCAGCATTCCCAGCATCGATACTGTTGGTGCTTGCTCGTGATCGCTCTCAATGCTTACTTGTGAACGTTACTTATTGTTACTTCGCCGACAACCGACGAACGACCACCAGGAGAATTTTCTTGGAGCGTTCTTATTACGCGCATTTTGAGCACCAAAGAAAACCACTTTTATATCAAGTACATCATGTTGTTGTGGTACGTGGATAGATCGTGCTAATGCGCACTGAATTACAGACGACTATGTTGCCGATCAGCGACAAGATAGTCTACTGGCTACTGCTGTATCATAGCGAAGTATCTATCATTAAGATGACCCCTCGATGGAGGTGACATCGTCAAATTTGCTATTCGACACCAAATAACATAATTTGTTAACGATCTTAATTACTTGCGTGATAAAACTTGATACTGACTTGAATTCTCCGGAGTCTCGAAGATCTACACAACAATGTATTCTGCTGCAGGGAAGATGTTCTAACGTAGGCAACAGCTGAACAACATATCCAGGCCCGTGTATTAACGGCGGCAATATGGGTGTAGGTTTGGCACATACGCTACCCGTGGCTTACGCACGCTACCAAATAAGATGCGAATACCCCAGCAATCAGTTCGTGATCAAGAAAAGGGAAACAAACTACACTATTGAAGTCTTCTACGTCTCTGCCCACTATACAACTTGCATGTTTTACACAGGTTTGCCTACTAGCCTACAAGACTAGAATCATACGCAAACAATATTGCAGTCAGTTAATCGACCAAGAATAGAAGATGTTAGCAGTAGTCTAAAACAGTGGCTCCGTTCATTTTGCAACAAGCATAGAATCGAACGGTTTCCCAATGTCCCTGCCGCCCACAAACAAAGGAACAAAGGGGCACTGCCAGCGCTGTTACAGCTGTCAGGCTACGAATACTATTGTAGAGAGAAATCACCCCTCGTGTATACCGATTTCCCGGTTATACTCGCCCACATGGACGGTCCTCCTGCCATGCGTCTTGAATTCCCGGAGTCGCGAAATAATCTCGACGTGAAGCCTGTTCGAAGCTCCGATGCGTGTCCCGGCGTGTGCGCAGGATTGCAGTCCTGCATCCCGAGCCTGTCCAGGTTGCATATCGTCGTATTGATGGCCTCATTTGCTCCAAAGTCAGTTGCACCGAAGCTCCTCCTCCACTGTTGATTATGTAGTCCGTGTATGCGTCTCGGCCCCGATTCTGATGGACCCTCCGTCCAGGAAGAAGAGGAAGCTCGAGGTTGGTTCGCGAGTGTACACGAAGGTCGTTGATGTCAGCACTGGTTCTCCGTCACCGTGTGCAAGGTCCAGAGGCCCTGTCGCGGGGTTAGCCCGTGGTTGTTCTTCCGTTAACGCGAGCGTGTGAATCTCGATCAGCTGGGTCGGTCTCGGTGTTGAGCTTGGGTCGAGCGCGTAGCTCAAGAGCAGCTGGTGCAACCCCAGCAGGTGATGCGGACGTTGTCGATCCGGCGACCCCTGACGATGATGACGCAGCTGACGTTCCGATGGTCCTAGATGACCATGATCCAGCGACCCCATATGATGCTTCTCCTCCATCTGGTGCTCCGATAATCCAAGATGTTGGTGATCCAGCGATTCCAGGTGCAGTTACTCCGGCAAGCTCAGGCGATGGTGATCTAGTGGTCCCAGGCGCTGATGCTCCGAAGTGCGATGGAAATCCAGTGATGCCAGCCGCTGATGCTCCGATGACCTCACGTGCTTGCGCTCCGAGGGTCCCGGGCGATGGTGTTCTGCGAAGGGGATCTTGGTGTTTGATCATCATGTTTTCCTGCTTCGAGATTCGAACTGGGTCTGGATCGGTGTCGGGGAAACTCCCGCACTTCTCCGGTGGTCTCGCCCGATCCAGGGGGTTTACCGGCGGCGCTCACTCCGGGAGAATAGGCAACGGGGTAGGGGTGAGCTTGTCATACGCTACCTCGAAGGTGTCCTCGGTGAAGCTATCCTTGGTGGTTGGACCAGATACCGTACTGGCGGCCACGTGATGCTGTGCACCCGGTGCCACCCCAGTCAAAGTAGGAGGTGCGGCCCAGGGCAAAACGTAACGCGTGGCCCCGGGCGAAATTGCAGGTGTGACTCCTGGTGATGTCGCTCCAGCTCCTGGTGAGGATCTTTCAGCCCCTGGCGAAGACGCTCCAGCTGTTGTTGATACTCCAGCCGTCGGTGATGAGGATCCAGTGACCTCAAGCGATGGAGCTCCAGAGACCTCAGAAGATGTCGATACTGCGAGAATCCCAGATGATGATGATCCAACGATCTCGGGCGATGATGCTACGCCGATCCCAGGCGAGGCTGCTCCGGCGATCCCACGCGAAGATGCTTCAGTGGCCCCAGGCGTTAGCTCTTTGGCGATCTCAGACGACGAAGCTCCGCTGTCCGTAGCAGTAATCTCCACCTCGAATGAAATTAAGCCCAAGTCCTCTTTGAGTTGCTGTAACGGCACCACGACCTCACCCTTCTGCAAGTGAAGGTTACCTTCCTCGAAGTCGGTGGTGACCCCCCGGGTCATTGCTACGGGGGAAGAGAAGACGTGGCGCCCCAGGCCTGTTACCATCAAGCTGGGAAACCGTACTCGATGCTTCTTGCCGGTCTGGTCGACGATGGTGCCGTAGAGGATCTCGGTTGCAGTTCCTTGTAGCTCGTTCTTGCCTACAGCCACGGTTGTCTTCGGTGCATCCAGCAACGTGTAGTTCTTCATCCGGTCCTTCAACCCGAGGATTAGCTCGTCACCCAGAAGGTGTTTTGTTGCACCGCTGTCCACCACCATCGTGATGCCGCAGCTGTTGGGCAGATATGTCCGTCCCTTAGCAGACGCCATCCACAATAAGCCACCGTTGAAATCGTCCTTGAGATTGAGTGTCGGCTGCTCGTCGTCATCGTGAGCGCCGAGCACAGCAATGCTGAACGCGTTGCCCTTCTGTGGGCGTGGCGCTCCCTGCTGATAGCAGTAGGCGTCGTTGTGAGTCGTGGACTTGCGGACGGAGCACCACTTTTCCCCAGCGCTGTCCCCGCCTCCGATTCCAGCGTTTGCTCCAGAAGGTTTGTTATTGCTGCCCTTCTTGCTCTGCTTGGCGTATCTTCCGGTGTTGTTCTTGGCGGGCGCAGGGCAGATACGCGAGATGTGTCCTACTTCGTCACAGACATAGCAAACGACTGGATCCGCTGACATGTCGATACCAACGCCCAGCGATTCTATCCTTCGCCTCATTGCTGCGGGACACGTTGTCTAGATACAGATGACGCATTGTCGTCTGGATCTGGGCGAGGTTAAAGGTCGGATCACGATACATGATTAACTTGAAACTCTCGTACTCCGGCAAAAACCCTTGAAAGACGATGTCCTTAAACCACCGGTCGGTCATGGGCTCGCCCATCGCCTCCACTTCGGCGTGCTTGATTGTCGCCTCGGTAAAGTAGTCGTCCGGGTCTTCTCCGGCTTTCACGGCGGTTTCAGTTCTGCGGTCTTGGCACGGATAGTCTCGTCGGTAACCTTGAGGTACTTCTCTTGAAGCTCCTCCCAGGCCTTCCGCGACTCCGGGACTTCAAGACTCATGGCAGGAGGACCCTCCGTACGGACGAGTATAACCGGGAAATCGTTATATACGAGGGGCGATGTCTCTCTACCATAGTATCTTCCTTCTCTTGATCGGCCTGAGAGCGCCATTTCAACAGCAACCTATCACTAACACACGTTTCCACGTTTCCACACAGCGAGAGTAGCTATGTCAAATGCACCAGACGAGACGGCGGCCAACCCCGCTGGTAGCTAATATCTGGAATAGGTTAATCCTGGGAGCCTTCTGCTCGTGTTGTATTAATTGTATTTTGTTGTATCATAGCATGGGATACACTGCTGATCGCTGAATCAAGTATCTTGGGCACCTGGTGAAGATTATAAAAGTTTATAGTCTAAAACGTATAGTGGTGTCATATAGCATGGTGCCCAATATAAAACAGTGTCGACGTACTATTGATATAGTACCTATGCGTAATATAAGCGAGCAGTACTTAATTGTGCCCTCCTTGTGCCATAATAGCAGAAACAGAGTAATAAGTAATACCAGTATACGGTACCCATTATGTTTTTCCAGGTTGATACAGATGATATACTTCCTTCAGTACAGTAGTATTGATTCGTACTTATTTTACGCGTTAATAACAACCTTAAAATAAACGTTCCTTATATATTTTTGGACAGCGTGGTATACATGATAGCATATTACTTCCTAGTGTACATTAATCCTGGGTAAACTGTGTTGTGTGGAAAATATTTTATTGTTTTTCTTATCATGGGATACACAGCTGAGCCGCATCTGGTATATCGTATTAACAGAACGAATAGATAAACGTACTGTAGTGGATGGTGGTGTCATAATATGTGTAGCGTGGTACGCGGTGCCAAGTAAAACAACAGATATATTAGTATGATACCAGCACCGCAGCTGGAGCAATAGGAGCATGTTTGTTATGCGCTGTAGTATAATAGAAGTGCATTTACCCTGTACCTGGAAGGCCTTGTTAATAGTGTAATGCTCATGTCATAGATCCATGCCCGGTAGTATCATGCTATTACACGGTAACCGTGTTCTTTGTGTACCGATCTGATACTCGGACGTGTCTATTGTTGCTGGTTGTCGTTGTTGTTCTCTCATTAACTCGTCGATAGAGTCAAGTCCGTGGTTACAGGACAGGCTCCAATAACTTTAGAGTGGAAGAATACCTCAGGGAAGATCGGGAAAATACAAACAAACACAAACGCATAGAAACTCTAGCTAATCGTACACGTCAGATATAAAACAGGCGTTGTACAAATGGCAACACCGAGGCGACCGCAAAATACCGAACAGAAAAAATAAATAGAAAGGGAAATGAAACCCAATCGAACGGAAGTAGAAAAGATCAAAGAAGGAAGATAATACGCGGACTTGCAGACTCGCAAGCCAGCGTGGGGGGGGGGGGTGGAGAACCGAAGAGGCATCATCTATCAACAAGATAGGAAAAAATAAACGAAAACGCGAGGAACCGAAGAGGCTTAGAGCGACGCAGGAACAACAGAGAACTGAAAAACATCGAAAACAAAACGGAAGGAAAGGGAGAAACAAGTGGCATGCATTGAAGGCATACAGAAAAACAAGGGGGAGTCCGGGCGGTACTGTGTTAACTACATACCAGTACGCCCGAGTGAAGGCACTCGCCACGACGATGATGGCGATGCCCAGACGTCAGTCGTTTGGGCAGAACACCCCCCT
>JAYJME010004528.1:0-10860 GCA_036873775.1 Costaria costata
AGGGGGGGGGGTTGCAACTTAAAAGCGGAGCGTGTCAGGCCAAGCCAAGCACGCCTCTCTAAACAGGTACTCCTCTTAAATCGGAACGGGTAATATAAACTGCTAGCTTGTAGTATGCCCGTACCAAGCCATTTGACCTCTCTCATCTTATACAGAGCTCTCATACTCCTATATATATACGCACCTCTCCTTCCGGCTTGTCCTCGTCGTCGTCGGCCGAAAAGCCGAGACCGTCGGCGGCAGCTTCGACCACCGCGGCCACGCCCGCAGCCAGGCCCGACATTAGAGAGTAGCCGCCGCTCTCGCCCTCGCCCTCGACATCCCCGCTTGGCGCGGTCACATCAGCACCTACCGACGGCAAACCGCCAGAGACGCCTCCCGCTACCGACGGCATGTCAGGACCCTTTCCGGACAGGTCCACAGACGGCATGCCCACGGAGCCGGAAGGCATGCCCGCGGAGGCGGACGGTATGCCGACGTCGGAAGAGGGCGCCGAAACGCCTCCGCTGACTGCCGGCAGAGACAAGGAAGCGTCGCCTCCGACGGAGGGCACCTCGGGACCCTTGAGGCCACCCTCCACTCCTACCATATAAACGCGGACAAACACAAGTATTGGCAATCAGACAGGAATACGTTAATAGACGGCGTGTGGACAACAAAAATGTTGAAAATCAGACAGATATACATTACGCATTTATATGGTGTGTGGATGTAATTCATCGACCTCCTCAAGAGGGACGGTTGCACATCAACCAAATCAACGTCAAGAGGACGGTGTACCTAACTAAACCAATCAACGCCAAGAGGACGGCGTACCTACAAACCAATCAACGTCAAGAGGACGGTCTACCCAAACCAATCAATGTCGAGCGGACGGTTTTCACCAACCTCAGGTGAAAGAAGCGACAGCAACTTCTATAGATGCCGGCGGAACATAAGGGCAGGCCACGTGTTCAATACGGTACACTATTTCCATCAATATACGGCATGCCTGCCAGCTATTTGCTATTTATTTAACGTCAACCACAAGAGCCACCACTAACAGCAAACACAACCGCACCACCGTCCGCAGAGAGCGATCCATCCGGGTAACGTCAACCTCTCGAGGCCTGTCGTATGTGCCAACAATCAAACCACAGCTAAGAACGCTACAAGGATGGCCTACCGGGCAGGTCCAGAGAAGCCGAAGAGACCGACACATCAGCGCCAGGTGCACCGACTTCCGGAACCTGAAAACACACACACGCACACACGCACGCAGAACGGACAAGAAGGCAAGAGAGCGGGATGAAAAAAACGCTGCGTTGGGAGCCGAGAATTTGTTTTAAGTTCGCTCGCGACAACCGATCAAAATTGAAAAGAGGGCACGCACACAAAGGCAAGACAAGATAAGACCCTCTGCCACAAAAAAAAACGGACAGCAAATGACGACGAGCGATAAAGGTAAGTATCTGGAGAGAGCCAAGATGCTTTCCCATAACACACGCGTGTATATGAGGCCTGGCTGGCGGCAAGCGACCAAAACCGCGCTGCCATACGTAGCTGCTGCGAAAAGCCGGCGAAGCGTTCGCCAACAAAAGCGCATGCATATGACATGACCCACACACCTCCATCTTCCCCTTCCCGGAGCCGAACATACTGCCAAACCGGCTCTTCTTCGGCTTCTTCACATCCACGGACGGAACGTCCACAGACCCCGACGGCAGGGAGACGTCCACCCCTCCCGAAGGCAACGACCCACCCGCGTCGACGCTAGCGGAAGGCAGGTCGGCGGACAAGCCGACGCCGGAAGCAGCGCTTACGCTCGGCGCCTCCAGCTTCGCGTCAACAGAGGGCACCTCCCCAGAAATACTCCCTTCCACCGAAGGCATGCCAGGCGCCTTGCCCGCCACGTCCAACGAGCCAGCAGACGGCACGTCCACAGACCCGGAGGGCATCGAAGCGTCCCCGGCGACACCCTGCATGGACCCGGATAAGCCGCCACCCACAGAAGTCATTTCGGCCGACACGCCGCCCTCTACGGAAGGGATGCCAACGCTCCCCCCTTCCACTCCAACTGAGGCGGACGGCGCCGGGACGTCGACGTCCATGGCCAGTGCGGACCCCTCTGGGAGGGAGACACCGCCCTCTGGCATTGAGGCAGACGCGCCAACAGCAGGTACCTAATATATAAAACGACAAAAAAAAAAAAAACGGGATGGATCGATCATTGACACGCGGTAGACAAAACTCAAAAGGAAATACACCACACACAACATAAGCACAGGGCGCCCAACCGCACAACGTAAGCACAGCTTATACAAGAACCCGATACTACACTATCATCAATTAGCTCTAGAATAACAACCGACAAGCGCATAAACTATTACCAGGTACGTACATAAAAACTTGTAGTTTAAAAAAGAAAAATGCATTACGTACGGCAAAAAAGGAACATCAGCAGCTGTAAAAAAAAAAAAAAACAGGTCCACACACACCATGACCACTCGAGAGCCCGCCCAAACTTCCAACAACAACCACTCGCGACTGACTAACCTCGACCTTCTTGCTCGACGGCATCTTGAACGGCAGACCGCCGAACCTCCCCTTCTTAGGCTTCTTCACCTCCCCAGACGGCACGTCCGGAACCTGAGCCACAACATCGTCTATCCTAGCGCCGACATCCGCCGACAGGTCCCCCCCGACAGCCCCCGTCACGCCCCCCACGGCACCGCCACCGGACACGGACGGCATGGAGACGTCCACCTCTCCCGAGGGCAACGATCCACTGGCGTCGACGCTAGCCGAGGGCAGGTCGCCGGAGATCTCTCCGCCGACAGAAGGAAGGTCACCAGCAGCTATTGAACATTTAAAAAAAAAAAAAAAAAATTGGAACAGCAAAATGACAACGACACGACAAAGGGCGCGAAGGGGAGAGACGACAAAAAGAACAATCCATTAAAAAAAAAAGAAAAAGCTTTATATACGTACGTAAAGGAAGAGGACACATTTTGCAGTTGTTTCCTGTGGTGCTGTTTAAACCGTCATAAAAAAATCGACAATTTCCCCTTCTCAAGAAAACAAAAAAATAATAATGGGGGCCGAACCGCAATCAAAACATGCATATGATAGCCGCTCACCAGGCACGCCCACCGAGGCGGAGAGGATGGACTCGTCCCCGCTCACGTCGGGCACATCCACCGAAGCGTCAACGTCCGGAACCTGCGGCCACGGACACACAACAACAAAAAAGAGAGTTGCGCATTGATATGTTATTAGTCGATTCATTCGCGATTCGCCAAGTGTTTTGCTTAAGGTACACCGGTATATGAATCCTCTTTTCATAATGGTCACATTTTTACGGTTCGCGGGACAGAGTAAGAAGCTCGGTTATATAGCCCTCCTGGCACTGCACCCAACGTTTAAGCAAAACGTGTTTTGGAAATTTTGTCAATGGATTAACCATAATAATATAATAATAATAATAATAATAATAATAATAATAATAAATAATAAGTATAATAATAATAATGTTAACAACAACAACAACAACAATAATGCGGTGCCCCTGCGGCGGGGGCAAAATTGCTTGAAATCAGAGTTGGACAAATCGCATAGTACATCGAGTTCGAAGAACGTGCGAAACAGGGTTAATACACCCCACAGACACGACAGAGCAGACCGTTACAATCTTAACCCCTTTAGAGCCAGAAACGATTTTATGGGACAAAATTACTTGTAAATAGTGTGGGACATTTTTGGTGTATATTCATATTTTACGGGGGACCATAGTAAATAGGACCAAATACTGTTAGCAAAAACAAGGAACTGTATAGGTTTCGGCGTCTACAGTAGGTTCTGTTGTGTCTACAGTAGGGTCCTATTAACTATGGTCCCCCGTAAATAGTAATCTTGGGCGCGCGGATCCGACCATATACACGTTGAGTGCCGGAAACATTTAAAGTAGAGAGGGGGACGACACCCTGGCACTGTCCGAAAGCAGCGCGATGCATTCACCGTCATCAATACCCCAACCCTTGAGGACCAATTCCGCCTCGACGACAACGACGACGAAGACAACACAAAGTACTGCTGCGCACAACAAGCAGCAGGTGATCGTCAACCGCCTACTGCAACGACCACAAGGACTGCGTGCTATAAAGCACCGCGTGATCGTCCACAATCTACGGCAGCGACAAACGAGGACTGCGCACTACCAGGTACCATGAATAATACAAGCAGCACGCGAGCATCTACTAGCTAGCGTCTAAACATCTACGGACCGACCTCCAGTTTGGCCTTGCTGCCCTTCTTGAACATTGACGGAGCCTTGAAGCTACCGAAGCGCTTCTTCTTTGGCTTCTTCATCTCAGCCGAAGGCATGTCGGGACCAGACAGGCTCGCATCGACGTCGGGCGCCTGCAAGGACGACAGCGATCGGCCAGCAAAGGGCAAGGGGCGTGGGCTCGAGAGCGTCAGAGAGAAAGCGGAAGCGAACGCCGATACGATAACAGGGGGGTGGTCGTGGTCGTAAAAAACCGTCTTGCAAAAAAAAAAAAAAAACTCGACTTTTATGCGAAGTTTGAAGACAGTACCAAAAAAAATGCCCAGACACGGCACTACAAATATCTCTCTCTTAGGGTTATAAGGGTGTAGCCTCGAAACGCTTCTCTATCCGAAAAAATAAATGCACCGGCATCGTTTAGAAGGACTATCGATACAAATAAATAAACAGATGGGGGAAAAAAACAATCACTTTCTTCTCGAGACTGACCTCGACGTTCACGTCCTCGTCGTCGCCGGACAAGCCAAGGCCAACCGCGGCAGCACCGACAGCCGCAGTCACGCCCACAGCCAGTCCCGCCGCGAGAGAGGAGCCTCCGCCGCCCTCGACATCCACGTCCGGCCCGGCCAGCTTCGCGTCAACGGAAGGCAGATCGCCGGAGACCTCCCCACCGACCGACGGCACGTCAGGGCCCTTGCCGGACAGGTCCACAGACGGCACGTCCACGGAGCCAGACGGCACATCCACTGAGCCAGACGGCATGTCCACAGAGCCAGACACAGACGGCATGCCAGGGCCCTTGCCAGTCAGGTCCACAGACGGTACGTCCACGGAGGCAGACGGCATGGTCACAGAGCCCGACGGCATGTCCACAGAGCCAGATGGCAAGCCCACTGAGCCAGACTGCAAGTCCACAGAGCCAGACGGCACGTCAGGACCCTTGCCCGCCAGGTCGACGGAGGCAGACGGCATGTCCAACGAGGCGGACGGCATGTCCACAGAGCCAGACGGCATGTCCACGGACGCAGACGGCATGTCGGGAGCCTTGCCAGTAAGGTCCACAGACGGCACGCCCACCGCCGCATCGAGGCCACCCTCTACACCTGGCAGCAGAACATGACATCAAATCAAAGTCAGAGCGTGTTAAACGTGCCGTACTTTCGAGCGGTGTCAGCCAATACAAGCGTTTCGCTGGGCTCGCCCTGACCGTTTCGGTAGGGGTGGTAATAGAAAGGGACCAACCCCCCCTGCAGACAACAATTTCATTATTTTGGCACGGCGATACGGCTAAGTTGAGGGCGACAAGAAACTTTAGTGCTTATGAGATATTGAAATTACAACAAAAAATAACGGTACCGTTCATTCAACACATCAACTTCTTTTTTTTTTCTTCTTTTTTTCTTCCGGCGGAAGGGTAAATACGAAGTATGAAGCCTAAACCGGCCACACCTTCACCTTCACTAAGCGTCTGTGTGTCGATTTTAAAAGTCTACTGCTGTCGCATGCAACGGCCTCATCGTACGTCGACCCGACCTGATCCTGAGAAGTGGAATGAACAAGACAACGCATGCTATCACAACAGTCACGAGGCGCGAGGGCACATCGGGGTCAAACGTGAGCGGACAGCTTCACACACAAAAGAGAGCGGCGAAATATCGCACAAGAGCAAAAGGAACCAAAACTGCCGCAAAGTACTCTGTATCTACACTCACCGGGCAGGTCGATCGAAGCGGATGGGACAGACGCGTCCACATCTACCGAGGGCGCAGCGACGTCCACATCAACGCCACCGCCCACAGACGGCACCGAAACGTCCCCAGACACCTCCGGCAGCGAACCGCTAATATCGGGCACAGAGACACTGGCATCCGGGACCTGAGAAGGACATATTTTAACGATTCCAGCAAAAACAAAATGGAAAAAAAGGGACACATTTATGATTCCAGCATTAAAAAAAAATGGCATCAACTACTTAAAATTCCCAGTCTATTAATACCGCGAGCGAGCGGCAAAAAACAAAACAAAAATTTCTGACATTATTACGAAACAGTATGGACAGCAGGGCGCCAGGCTTCTCCACGCGTAGTGTCCCAAATATATACCGTAAATAGATAAGTAGGCATCCAAAATATTGCAAGCAATAACATTTCAACCGGCCCAAGGAACTTTACTGACCTCGAGATCAGGGCAAAACAAAAAAGGTTCGGAGGAGCTCCGTTTCAAGAACTATAAATAACCGATATGTAGCACGCACGTGATGGTAACTTACCGCAACGCTAGCCTTGCTCGACTTCTTCTTGAGGAACTTTCCGAGCAGACTCTTCCTGGGCGCCTTGACGTCCACGGACGGCACGTCAGGGACAGTCACGCTAGCGTCTACGTCACCCGACGGCATGTCCGGGGCAGACAGGCTAACATCCACATCTCCCGACGGCATGTCAGGAGCAGACAAGCTCACGTCCGGGACCTGGCAACAATGGGCATCGCGTGCGCATGGCGCAAAGGGAAAAGCCAAGTGAAGAAACAATTTAGAAAATAATACCGAAGTGAAATTAAACTATACCTGGCACGTGCCAATACACCCTACGAGTACCAGTACCCGGTACGTTAAATAAAAAAACACACCTGTGATCGTACCAGTACCCTCCGTGAAGCTAGTCAGTCAAACAAACACACTAAAACTAAAAACAAATAGCAGAGTAAAAGCGCGAATACAGGAAAGGAAAATATACCCGTATAATACCTTCACGTATAGTATGTATGGGGAGTCACCTTTTCAGACAAAAAAAAAGGTATGATATCGTATATACTGTCTTTATGTACAACAACTGTTTTACGAGTAGGGAGGGAGAGCGAGAGGAGAGTTTGAGCTTTGGTGTTTGGTTGGACCAACGAAACAACACACACACACCTCTCCTTCCGGCTTGTCAGCCTTGCCCGACAAGCCAAGACCGACCGCGGCAGCACCGACAGCCGCAGTCACGCCTGCAGCCAGTCCCGTCCCGAGCGAAACGCCACCGCCCTCAGCATCAACGTCCGGCCCGGTCAGCTTCACATCACCGGACGGCATATCGCCGGAGATCTCTCCGCCAACAGACGGAACGTCGAGACCACCTAGAGAACACAACAACAGAACAAAAACAGCAACAACAGCAGCAGCACCAGCACCAGCAACACACGATAGTGAATACACCCGAAATGCAAACATCGCAGTCTACATATTGCTTTCGATACATGAGCTCGCAATCTACCTACTCGTAACCCCATCCACCTGTCACACTCCCCGACATTTACACACGTAAACGTACTCGTGAACGAACCTACAGTATATTCGGTTTGAAAACCAAAATCACCGGACACGACCAGCAAACAAACAAACAAACAAACAAACAAAAAGCAGTCTTATGTAGGCCAACTCGAAAGACATTGCACTCGAACATATGCCAACGTCGATGGAAGGTACCGGTCTAACCACCAAACAAGTATCACGACGGTAACTCGATCATGAAACCGAAAACATCACCACCGCTCAATCACGTCATCGATCGAATCGCAAAGAGCAAAGAGCTGATGTTCAACAAACCGTAAAACCGACCACGACCTGTTATATACGAGCATAACACACACCGGGAGGAAATGCAAGGATCGTGTAGGCACACAAAATGAAGACCAAACGATCCCAGACGGATGCTTCGAATAAACAAGAACTGTAGCTCTCGCTATTAAAGATACTCGCGCAGGCGGATATTCGTAAGTTCAAAACCCAACAAAAATTCGCTGCTGTCAGGGTAATATTGAACATATTGGACGTACACCTCACAGTCGAACCGCGAAAAAGCATCACGACCTGCTGCAGCCTCTCACCAGCCACATCTAGGGACGCCGAAGCGGACGGTACATCCACATCCACCGAGGGGACAACACCTTCCACATTGACGTCTCCGCCAACACCTGGCACAGACGCCGACACGTCGGGGGCCTCCACCTGCCAAAAGAGTTTGGGGTTTCCAAGCAAGCAAACGGTGGCGTTTTTTTATCGGGTCTATACAAGGGACTCCTGAAGGTGATGAAAGTGACATGTATAAAATGAACAATAGGTGCTTGTAGGGGCGACAGTTGACCAGAATAGGGACTGCGCATAGACAAAGAGGCGTGTTTCAACAATCCGAACATATACGGAATTACCTACGGTACCTGTAAATTAGTTACTATGCATAATCGTAAGAACTCACCGTAGGGGCAGACAGGCCTCCTTCGACAGACGGCAGAGACACTTCTCCTTCGACACCGGGCAGCGACACGTCGGGGGCAGCCACGGACACGTCCCCAGACACATCGGGTACGTCGACCGAAGCACCAACATCCGGGATCTGCAAGCGCAGCAGCACCGACAACGCAAACAGTTGTCGTCAAAACTATAGTCGAGCAGACAGGCCTTTGGCAAATATATACTTACACGCCAGACAAAGCCTAAAAAATAGTAAGAACTAACCAGCAACAAATACTATCAATACCAGGTAAATAACTGACACATGAGAAACAAAGAATGGCAAAAAAAAAAAGTAAATCCATCCACAAGCGAAAACAACCACCGTTTGAAACATCAAAAGCACAACACAACAGAAAAGAGACAGCATTCGTAGTCAACAATAACGTTTCCTTCCCACCTCCATCTTCCCCTTGCCGGAGCCGAACATCCCGCCGATACCGAACCGGCTCTTCTTGGGCTTCTTCACTTCCACCGACGGCACGTCGACGGAGCCAGACGGCATGGACACGTCCACCTCTCCGGAAGGCAGCGACCCGCTCGCGTCCAGGCTAGCGGACGGCAAGTCGCCGGAAATGTCTCCGCCGATGGAAGGCATGTCAGGACCCTTGCCGGTCAGGTCCACAGACGGCACGTCCACGGAGGCGGACGGCATGTCCACAGAAGCGGACGGCATGTCCACAGAAGCAGACGGCATGTCCACAGAAGCAGACGGCATGTCTACAGAAGCAGACGGCATGTCCACAGAAGCAGACGGCATGTCCACAGAAGCAGACGGCAGGTCCACGGAGGCAGACGGCACGTCCACAGAGGCAGACGACACGTCCACGGAGCCAGAGGGCACGTTGACCCCCGCATCGAGGCCACCCTCTACACCTGACAACGCCGCCATCAGGGGGGAAATAATCGCATCATCCGTCACGTGTTAGCCTCGCAGATTCAGTCAACCCTGAAATATCTACGAACACAACGTTTTGCGCGATGTGAGCGACCATCTTCACGGCCGAGTGACAAAAAGCCTGAGCAGCAGGGCTGCGAGTGGGCTGACCATAACTCGCCGTCAAGTTATGACAGTACTGTACTTAGATAAGCACTAGTAAAGACTAGTCTTGTTGGGTGCGGTAACATGCGTAAACCAACTTGAGAGTTTGTGGCTCGACGTGTGTTTCGCATTGTAACAAAAGTCAAGGCCAGTTCTTTGGGCGATTCTGCCACCAGACAACCGTAAAATACCACGGTGTATATTATACAGAACACACACACCCCTCAGAATAATTGAATTGCTGATTTTCTCGACCATCGGTAGAGTTTCATCTAATCGCGTACGTACGTAGCGGCGAGTCTACGGAACGATCTTCCGAAAGTCGCCAGCTTTTGGAGGAACACAGCTCTGAAAAATGCAAAAATTCGCCCGAGAAGAGTGTGTACAGGGTAACAATCAGCCTCGAAGAAGTCCAGCCAACTCGCACCCCCGACTGCCAAGATAAGCAGGTCATGTACAGTACCTCCGCAAGACGGCCAGACAAGCAGGTCATGTACAGCAGTACAAATACAAGAAATATTTACACATGTTTTTTTACACTCACCGGGCAGGTCCACGGAGGCGGACGGGGCAGACGCGTCAACGTCTACGGAGGGCGCAGCGACGTCCACGTCAATGCCCCCGCCCACAGACGGCACCGAGACGTCCCCGGATACCTCAGGCAGCGACCCGCTCACGTCGGGCACCGAGAGAGCAACATCCGGCATCTGAGGCAGATAAGACACAGTTTGGACAAATTCTCGAATGAAGAAAGGACGACAGAAAATGATGCCGTTAACCAGTACCGGTACGTACAAGGAACCAGAAATACACCAACCAACAACCCTGCACGATATAAAAAAAAACACATACATACTTCGATATAAAAAAAACAAATACAAACTTCGATATAAAAAAAACACATACATACTTCGATACGGATACCGTACTACCCTGTGCGGAAAAGCAACAAAAAAAAACAGTCGTTACATTTTCCCAAACGGTTTTTTTACATTACCGGACAAGAGTAGTTTTGTCATAAAATGGTTGAAACTTTTAAGGACCTCAAGGGCGTGTACAAATCGCCCAGAGCTCCGACGAAACAAATACGGTTGCGCCCGAGTCCGATCCGAATAACCATGCCACAATGCAACAACAAAAAAGCCTACGTATGAACTAGCAGCCGATGATCACTCACGTCGACGTTAGCCTTGCTCGACTTCTTCTTCATGAACTTGCCGAACAAGCTCTTCTTGGGCGCCTTGACGTCGACAGACGGCACGTCAGGGACAGACACGCTAGCGTCCA
>JAYJME010004529.1:0-10859 GCA_036873775.1 Costaria costata
GACGACAATAGACCCGTCCATTGCACCATATTCTATTGCTATTGCAGGGGCCATTGTCTATTGTCCAGGGTGTGAAAAATTGATATAAAAAATAGGAAAATGTAAAGGTTTTGGTGTCTACAGTAGGCTCTATTGTGTCCACAGTAGGTCCTATTACCTATGGTCTCCCGTAATAGCGACATCTATACTGCACTATCTTTGGGCGCACGACCAAGTAGACTTTTGCCTCGCGTCTTTCGAGGGATGAGTGCAAACTATTTTCGAGATAGCTATCGATAGAAATCTTGTGCAATCTATCGTTGCCGGCAATGGCCATCGATAGACACCTCGCTTAATCTTTTGTGGCCGGCAATGGCCATCGATAGTCATTTCGCACAATCTATTGTGGCCGGCAATGACCATCGGTAGACATCTCGCACAATATATTGTGGCCTGCAATGGCCATCCATGGACACGGTTCGTCATCGATTGGGTTCGACAATGCCTCCGTATTAATCGACAGTTTCACCAGTCTATTATTGCCGACAATATCTATCGATAGATACCTTTCACCATCTATTGTCGCAGACAATATCTGTCGATACAGTTCCCCTCTCGTCTACTGTAGAAGCAATAGACCATTGTTGTGTCCATTGTCCACGGTGAGCATGATACATTGGAGGGAGACCTCCGGGGTTATGGTGTTTGGCTCGCAAATCTGACGAAGTACATAGATTCTGTACTATGTACGTATAATACGTGTTTGCGCCCGCGATTCTTTTCACCAACCATTTGGAGCCCTGCCAACTGGCGACGTGACTGAAGTTTCGAGGTTATCGTCCGGAGCATACGTCGAGTTCGCGACTCTCATCTATATCCGTTCCCCTCGCCGCCTCGGCAACGCATGCTGCGAGGCATGCCCTATCAGGTAGGTAGCGAGTGGGGTAGGTCTTTCTGGCGGGTGTAGGGCCGGACTCACGCTCAAGGACTGATACCTTCTTGCTGTTGCGTGTGGCCGCGAGGCTTCGGCGTGGTGATAGAGTTGAGTCGTACTTGGTGCGTCAGGCGCGGACATCCAAGATTCACGCGTCTTTTTTTAGGCAGCAGCGGTCAAGCAGCAATGCCCAATCGGGATGCCCGTGCGCGGAGGCAGGCGCCACCATATGCCAAACGACGGCACAGTCTAGTCTTTCATAGAAGCAACTGTGCCGGCAGGAGGCTGGATTCGACGACGAAGGAAGGAAGAGGTACAGCGTCGACGAGCGGGGAAGAGACGGATTGAACTCACCCCGAACGAGCTGTTTTGTTTTTCAGATCAGTACCGCAAAGCTGCGAGGAGCATTTTTGATTTTGGGACGTGGGAGAAGGGAACCGACTGAACTGGAACTGAGTGGGAACGAGAGCACGTGCGAAGGAGCGGGCCGTGCGGGCTCAGAAGATGCGGCGGTCAGGGCGAGCGGCAACAGGACAGCACACGGAGACTCACGACCGGCGTGCACACCATCACAAGAACAGCAATCATCGTTTGTTTTTTCTGGATTTTTGCGGGGCAGTATTACGGGGAACCATAGTAAATAGGACCAAATATTGTTAGCGAAAAATAGGAAATATAGACGTTTTGGTATATACAGTAGGTTCTTTTGTGTCTACAGTAGGTCCTATTATCTATGGACCAAATATTGTCAGCAAAAATAGGAAAAAGTATAGGTTTTGGTGTCGTTTATTGTTGTGTAGGTCTTGACAAATATCAGTAGTTATCGGTGCGTGTTCTTTGCCACAAACTTGGTTCCTCAGTCTGCGAGTTACTTCTTGGTCTCTACGTTCTGGATGGTGATATTTCCGTCTATAACCCGCTCCTCAATAAAGAAGAGTCGTAGAGGGATGTTGTCCGTGCGTGAGCTGCAGCTGCTATTTCCTGATATGTTTTATCTCCGGTGTTGATACCAAACAGTGGTTACTTTCGGACGTATTGCTAAGACCCAACTCGACCATCTTGTTGGCAAGGTATACTGCCGGTTCGCTCGCAAGTGCCATCGATATGAGTTCTGCCTCTAGAGTCGACTGGGCTGCCATGCTCTGGAGCGCCGTCGTGAAGATCAATGGTCGTCCAGCTAGCATGAACAAGTAGGTGGACGTTGACCTTCAGTTGTCAGGGTTGCTCGCATCGCAATAGCCCGTCTGCCTCAAGTATCTGGTCGTGTACATGATTACCACGAACATGTATCCCTTCAAGCAGTGTAGAAGGTGGTTTGCTGCTGTCATGTGTGGTTTGGATGGCTTGCTCATCGCTGGGTCAGTTCGTTTACGGAGTAGATGATGCACATAGCGCGTGAAGGAAAACCAGAGACCCCGTGATGGACTGATAAGTCTGGATGTCCGTAGAGTCTAGCAGTGTCGCGTCCGGTTGGTCCAGAGATATTTCCGCACCTGCTCCCATTGTATCATAGGGTTGCATTCCGGCATACTCAATCGTCCTAGAAATGACTTGGTATTGTGTTCTGGGCTGATCTTTAGTGTCCTGGCCTCCCGGTCCTTGATAATTTGTATGCCTAGCAACACTGATACGTCCCCCATATCGATGATGGTGAATAGGTCCATCCACTGACCTTCAAGAGATGATTCAGTAGTGGTGTGTTTCATCCCAAAAGGAGAGGATGATCCACGTACATGGTTATAATGCTAAGGGTTTCGTCATATCCGAATTCACATGTGAGTCGGATGTTGTCGCGGTGAATCCCAAGCATTTCAGCCATTCGTCGAATGTGTTGTGAACCAGTTGCGGGGACGTTGGCGAAGTCCGTACAAGCTCTTCTTAAGTGTCGTGACTTAAGGGCGTCCAGTTGTGGCCTGGGGTGTCTCGTAGCCCTGGAAGAGTGTTTAGGCCAACCTCTGCCTGCACCTCGGCATTAAAGAACGCCGTTTGTACACCGAGCTGCTGTCCCTCCCAGTCATCACGTGTAGCAAACGCAAGTGCCATGCGGATGCTTTTGACGCGGCAATATGGACGCATATGTGCAGCTGCAGTCTAGTCCCGGTACTTGCCCCCGGCCATGGACCACAACCATACCATTAAGCGTGTGGTTGGCCTTAACCTTGAAACCCCACTTGGTCCCGATACGTTCGTGCTCCGGTGGGACTGAGGCGGCAAACGTCATATCAAAGACGGCGTGCTTCAGGAGGTTGTGCATCTCTTTGTCGGCGGCTTTTATTATCTTGGTGGGTTGGGGCTATTCCTTTCGCTTGCTTAAAACTATTCGGGGTCGCAATCACCTCCCCACACGAGCAGTGCTCGGAGATGGGGTTTCCGTTATGCAGGGCGTACTTCATAATGTTTTCCATCTCGTGCGCTACCCCTTCGTCGCACATGGCACTGGGCTGTTGAGCAGTACCAGGATACGTAGTTCTCTCTGTTGATGGGAGCTCTGTCCTTCTTGTGTGACGGGGGGTATTGCACCACTTGAGCGTATGCTCATATCTCTTGCTCGTCCTAGTTCGTGAAACGTCGGGGCCATTCTCCGGTCGGAGTCGCTTCGGGGGTTTGTTCCGCTCCAAGCATCTTTACTTACTGGCGTTTCCTCGCGGGCTGTTGTTGGGTTGTGCTTATCTCTTCTGGAGAGGTCCAACCGTTTCCTCAGGAGGCGAGCAATCTCGTCATTATCGGTGACACTGATGTCGTCGATGGCTTCTCCCGGTGAGCTGTTACCTTCAATGCAGACAGAGTCGCCGTTAATATTTTTCACCGCGGACTCGATTTGTGTTGACTGGGGTTTCGATGAAGATGACGTTGCGGCTCTCTGTCACCCGGCCCGTCTGGGAGTTATCTGTCCCGTAGGCTTTGCTGTTTATGCTGTACCCACAGACTCTTCCAGCCCAGGCCTTGTCTTCGGGGTTTGACGTGTGCGTCTCCACCTGTACGAAGGCCCTGGCTCCAATCGTGGAGAGATGGTCGAGCTTGGCATGCGGTTGCCCAGGTACGTCGCTGTGGAATACATTTCCCCCCAAAGAGATTTAGCACATCACGATTCGTGCAGTAGACCGGGTGCGATATTGGCGATTGTTTACCCATCTCGTTCCGATCCACCGGATTGTTGAGGAGTGTTGGCGGCGGCGAGTTCGTGACTAATCTCTCTCTTAAAGCAATACTTTTTTAAGAAGCACGGAATGCACTCTCCCCCCCTGTCCGTCTGTGCGAAGGCGCTCGGGCCTCAGACTCGTGGAACCAAAAAGGTCTGGACTCACTGTTTGAGTATAGTTACTGCATCGCACCTATATTTGAAGATATATAGCTGCTTCCAATTGCTGTGCTGATCCGAGGATTTGCTGACGAAACGGAATCCTCCAAGCACAGGACGTCATATGAGCCCGAGAAGATCGTTGTACACCCTTTGAGATGGCCGACTGGTGGGGTGGGTAGATGTCTTGGGGTGGTGGTGTTGATGTTTGCTATTCCCAAGCGCGCATATGTCGCATGGTGACATTCTATTACCGTAGTTGATGCCCTTGTCTCCAGCGTAAAGCAGGGTCCTCAAACGTTGACAGTTGATGTGTCCCATTCTTCTTGGTCAATGTCCGCTAATATCCGTGAGGCTGAGAGAACCTTCTCGTTGCCAGATGATCCCGCAAACCCAAGGTCAAATGAGAACAGGCCTCGGTTCATGTTCAGTTGTTCTAGTGGTATGACGTTCTAACCTTGCTCCACACTTGGACGACAGTCGATTATGGTTGCAAGCCTTGTCTTAGCTGCTTGCGATGCTGATAATGCCCCACAAACCAGGTACAACCAATGCCTGCGAGATCTACACGATGTCGGTTGCCCTTAGTGCCGCTGATACCTCTTGGAACCGTACCGGTAGCCGTTTTTAGTAGAACGTGCCGTCCTGCGGTCATCATCTTATGGGGTTTTTATAGTGCCGTGTAGTGCAGTAGTTTGCCCTTCAGACCCGGGTGTAGTTTCTCGTCGATGTAATGCCCGGGTGCTCCGCTATCCACCAGCATGGTCATGATTTCCGGGTTATTTCTGCACGTGTGTCACTGGAAGATTCCGTAGACCTTGTTGTTTGTGCAGTTCCCTGAAACTCCGTTGATGATGTCCATCCAAAACGTCACGAAGGCATACCCGAAGTATTCTTCGCCCACGGCTGTCGATCGGGGCACTGCGTGAGCATTGTGTACTTCTCCTTGTTGTAGGGTTTCCGTGCTGTTATTGCTTATCAGGGTGATGCACACGGTATCACTGTGGGTCGTCGATTTGTGCAGCGAGCACCATTCCGGTGTGTCAGATGACCCATGCTACGATGGTTGAGGTGTTGTTCCATGATGTGTTTTCTGAGGCTCTTCGCTTTAGGAGCTCCATATCACATCCGAAAACTGTTTTTGAGTAAACTTGAAGGGCAGCCCGATGAGCAAACCCATGGGCTAAGCATTAAGAAAAACCTATTCCTAAACAAGGATGGCATTCGGACGGTTTTGGGTTAAGGAGCCCCGTTATTCAGAAACAAAAAATCCAAAAATTGCAACCTCTATCGTAGCATTCGTCAGATTGTCCCTTCTAAATGTTTGTGCAATCTCGCTTGGTATGTCCGAATTCCTGGTCGTTGTAGCATTTTATTTTTCGTGGGCCTCGGGTGGTTATCATCGCAGCTCCTCTGTCGGCTATTAAGGGGTATAGCCAGGTAGAGGGAGTTGACTACTTCGATACGTTTGCCCTTACTGCATCAACCACGCTTACCAGCCGTCTAGCAGCAAAGGATCGAAAACGTGACAGGGATTTGAGGCACTTGGACGTTGACAAGGCTTGTATTCAGCTAGAGTTGGATCTCAAACGTTCCTTTATATTTCCTTTTTGATTCGGGCGTTTATCGGGTAAGGTAGTGCGACTGAACCACGAGGTTCATGGGCTTAATCAAAGTGGTCGCTCGTAGCATATGCCACTGTCGTCAACCTTGGTAATGTGTGGTACGGAGCAGTGCATGGTAAACCGGTGAGTGTTTTGACTGATCTTGAGTGCCGAGGTTCCTGCGATACTGGTGGTCCACGTAGAAGACATCAAGTTCAACTCCACCAAGGATGGCACGGATTCGGTGGAGGTGGATCTCAATATGGGATTCTCTGCGAAGCATGTTGGTGAGGTCGCGTGGTGCATGGGTAGATAGAACGACAGGTTCGGGTGAGACGGAAACTTCGGATATTTCGCAAACATAGTATAATTTAATGTCTTGTCGAGCTTTTCCGTATCACCATAACCAGCCCCTTTGCTGATTTTCGTCGTTGGACCTCAGGTGCGTGAGTGGTAAGGTGAGTGATAAGAAGGCTGCGGTATACGCGAGATGCCGCGAAATGGGGTGGAGTCTGATCTAGATTCCGAATCAGACAAGGCCAAACATCACCAATACAGAGCGGAAGCTTGCACGGTTCTAACATGATCCTAAGGCAGCACACGTTAAGTGGCTAGAAATGTAATCGAGTAACTCAGGGCTATAGTTAATTTAGCTCTGACTTTCAGAAAGAACAGTACACTCGAGGACGTGCAGTTGGAACATGACTTGAAGGCGCACGTAAAAGCGGGCTACATCACAAGGCTGACGACAGGCGCTTGGTCTCTTGTGTGGCCGTTTAACTCTTGTGGTGGCTTTCTAAGGGGCAGGCGTGCGTCACCTTATCAGCCTCAGAGGCAGAGTACGTAGTAATCACTGACGGGGTGAAGGAAGATCTGCACGTTAGATGAATGGGTGGTTTTAATGATGCCCAGTAGTCTGGGGTCGGCGAGAATTGGAGTGCTTGCCGACAACAAAGGGGCGATATACTCGGCCAAACGCCCAATGAACTCGTTCAACAGTAAGCGCATCGACGACGCGTGCTACGATAGTGGTAGCCCTTTTTGGCGTTTTTGTTTTTTGAATGACAGAGCTCCTCAACCTGGAACTGTCAGGGTGTCATTCTTGTTTAGCAACATGGTTGTTCTGTATACGTAGGACATGGGTGTTAAAATCGGGTTGCACTTTTGGTTGACTCACAACCAGTATGTGGGTGAAGTTCAGAGCTCCTAAAGTGACGAGCCTCAGAAAATCATCGGTACACCTCTATCGTAAGGTACTTCTTTCTGCGCGAGTTTGTGGGAGAGGGGGACGTGTCCGTTAAGTATCTCCGGACAGAAGACCAGCATTCGAACATTCTCTCGAAATATATCCACAAAGGGAGTTTTGAGAAACACCACGATGTTCTGTTAGGGATATGATAACCTGTTGTTAGCGATTGGTGGTTGTGTTACCTATGCTTGTCAGTTAATCCGGCGCCAGGGAGGGTGTTCGATAATGCTTGGCGCGCCGTCTCACCGAACAGCCTACCAATAGGTTCCGGCTACATAACGTGTGTCCCTTTGTTCTGGTTACATATATCTTCTAGCGGCACCAACGCCGGGCAGTCTCAGCTGAATGTACTAAGCACAATTCGAAAGGGTTATGTTGTTCGACTTCGTTTCTGAGCTGTGAGGAGTTGACCCACATGCTCTCTTCATTTTCCCTTTTGCATTCGTCACCTCTTTCCGGGACGAAATAAGAAAGACATACTAAACTTCCTTATCAAACTTTGTGTAGGAGTGGCGACATTAGAGTCTGTTGTGTAGGTGGCAGTATATGCGTTGGCTAGCTCGAAGCCCAGTGTTCCTGCTGGAGCGGATCCTTTCATCAATTTTCATATTATCATCGCCTAATTTTCACTGCTGCGTAGCACAACAGCAAACAAAGATGCGTGTCTTTACCCAAGCCACCTCAACCATCCCATATTTTGCGGTCTTTATCATGGCCGACGCGCAGCCGCGAGTGTTGAAGCCCACGCAGGCTTGTGATCTTGATAATGTGTCATCCTGGCTGTTTCCGTGAAACGGTGTTTCTCCTGCTGCTGTGGCAGAAGAACCCCCTGTTGAAACTCAAACACCGCAAACAAGGTTCGACTCCTACCACCCCAAGACGGACTATTTGGAAAGCAACCGGACTGGTGATGGGTGATACGGCGAGACTCTTACTCGAGTGGAGCCTTTCGGGGGTGAACTGGCCACCTTCCTCGGGGGCGACACTCCCTTACCAAAGGTTCCCACCGCTCTGGGGAAGGAGTGGCTGGTGGTGTGTAAACACGCCGCAAGAGAGGTACCGAAGTGACCTCTCACGGCTACAGGTGAAAGCGCTGGCTCTTGCGAGTGTGAGCCTCCCCCTCCCAAAGTGGGACAAGACTGAATCCAAGAAAACTGAGAGTTGTAGCAGCCAGCAGTCAACGGCCGCATCGAAGATTGTTATGAAAACGCTTTTTTGTCGTTCTTCATAGGTGCGAGGGCAAAAAGACATGGTTCGTATTCTTAGTAGTACTATGTTACTACTTGACATATAATTGCTCGTACCGAAGATATGGTCTTCGTTCACGTGAATGTTTGGTACTTCTCATAGGTGTGTATCAACAATATCGCCACACAGGACTTGAAACATAACGCGTCACAAACGTACAGAAGTACTTTAGACTTCAAAAGAGAACATGCCCTCTACGAGACAAACCCTATCCACCATAAGAAGGAGACTGTCAAATAAAACGTTTTTATGGGAACAACACCTTCGCGCGGGAGAATATATGACAGACACGCTTTCCTGCGACACCATGGACTGTTCGCACGGCTACACACCGTTTGAATATATTTTGACGACGCCAAGTGTAGGCGAAACGCGCGAGGAAAAGCAGTGGCGCGAGGTGTTCGTCTGACACTTCGCGTGTCCGGGCAGATGCATGCCCGTGTACGGCTCTGGCACGATATTTTGCGATGACTCCGGGTGTACCACCGACCTGTATTGTAAACAGGTGATACAAAACTGCGTGGCGGAAGGGCACTCTATCTCTGCGCTTTCAGGAACGATTTACTGAACACAGGACCAATCGAGCCAATAAAATATGATCCATGGGGTTGTTAGCAGAGTATATTCTTGGCTATGATATTCCGCAAGATATGTTCTAACTTGTGCAGACATTTCACTCTATTATGGAACACGTGTTGTCCTGTTTTCAGCTGTCTTCTCTAACCACGAAGATAATGTAGAACGTCGGAACATATCATTTCCCGATCTCACATCTGGGGATTTTTCTGTAAGTTGCAGACGCTGGAGGTTACCACAACTTCGTCGGAAGCGATTTGCATGCGCAATAATGGCGAGTTTGAAACCAGACACACAGATGGGGGACTTTGATGTGAGCGTAGGCGACGGTTTGGAGTTGGGGCGTCCCCAGCCCTAAAGAGCGATCGATTGTCGGCCGCGAAGACAACAAGCCCTTCAGACAGGTTTCATCTTTTTCTCCACCTCATTCCTGACCCTTGTTTCCGCAGGAACCAGCTAGGGTACTTCTCAACGAGGAAGGACGTTGCGGAGGGCTCACGGGTGGGTTCTTCAACGCAAAGTACCTGTGTGACCAGATCGCGCTACGAGCCCGCAGTGTTGTTGCATCCGTGCGTTGCACATTGGTACGTGTAGGCGTGCCGATCTAAATGCACCGACTTTAGCAAGAACGTTGCGACTCAATGAACATTGTCCCCATTCGAGTTGGGGTTGGAATATGGCGGTGATAGTGCCGGTGGGTCACTTTATGATCCGTCAGCTGGTGCTCATAAATAATGTGTGTTCGCCGGCCGTACGTTAAATGAGTGATTGGCATCGAACGGCCGATTGGTGTTGGTACTGGCGTTGGTGTCGGCTATCGTGGTGTCGTTGGAGGTGGCGTGTTACTTCCACGAAAGAGGTTGCCATCCCACTGATGTTGCTTTCAAGCTGATCGTCGTGCCACCAATGCGATACGTGTCAACAGGTCCGGTCATACACCCATACACACTGCTGTGAGCGTGTCTAGGTGGTGACTAGTATATTTACGTATGAGGTAGTTTGGTGCTGTTCGTCTGTTGGTGTGGTGCCGGTTCACGTGTTGATAGAGCCATCGATTTGGTGTGGCTGCTTGGTGTTGGAAAAGTCGGAGCATCGTTGCAAGAGGACCAGCGTTATGTGTTAGATTGTGGGAAGGGTTTGTGGTGTGTATTCTTGTCGATTGCACTCTTCGCTGTGTTGACAGGTCGTGGTCCATGGGGTTCGTCAAAACCTAACAAGCTTCTGGCGATTTGAGCTTTAACGTGGAATCAATGTTTGGCTAGGACAAGCACTTCCGTTCGGATAGTTTCTAAGCGCTGCGGAA
Organism: Costaria costata; assembly: GCA_036873775.1. Taxonomy (NCBI): domain Eukaryota; class Phaeophyceae; order Laminariales; family Agaraceae; genus Costaria; species Costaria costata. Next base: position 10,192 of record JAYJME010004529.1, read on the forward strand.
ACTAGCTTTTGTATAAAGGGAGAGTACAACTTAATTTCGTGAACAAGTCGCTGACACGTGTCCTCACAACAATATGTAATATCTGTATTCCCATGTATCTCCCACCCCCGCGACGAGGCAACAGGCGACATATCTACTCCAGACTGAATAGATACGCTGTGGGTCCCCGGGTGCCATGATTGTTAATGTTTGAAAGCATTTGGGCAATAGGTTGGCAATAACTTCCTTCGTTTAGGGAAAATGGAGGTCCTGCTTGACCACAACTTATTCCGGAGTCACCGGCGGACCAAGGAATCGTTTAGAAAACACAATATTTATGTCGCGTTTGGAAACAAATGCGTGCCATGCGAACATGCGGCATGAGTCTCCGCCACTACAGTACTCTACCTCTAAACATTGGCTTAGCGTAGAAAAGGGCGCAGAGAAGGTACAACCTTGAATGATTACCACAAGGGCACCCAATAGGAGGCCTTGTTTCTGTGAAGGGTAAGCATGGGTACTTACGACCCCCCCCCGCTCACCACACGTTGATGAGAAAGGTGAAGACTACGTTCCATGGATGCTACAGCACGGCAAGCACGTATATGGGCTCGCGTGCAACACGCTCACATTTCCCCGGCATTGGGACACACGCCCCTCCCCCCCCTCCCCCCCCCCCGTCCCCCTCC
>JAYJME010004530.1:0-10857 GCA_036873775.1 Costaria costata
ACAGTTTTACGAGTGCATTGGCTGATGGTATAACGTGCGTACGAGCATGCACTATATGCACAGACGAAACGTGGAAACTGAGTGCTCGTGACCTCGGCTCGGGGCACTGGCAGTTGAAATGTTTACACAACTTTTATGCACGCCACGTACCTACATCCTGAGCCCGAGCACAAACTGCGCATCACATGCATATTCGGTGTTCCATTGTATTCTCAAACGAGCTTACTCTTTCTTCTTATTTGGAAAAAACAGACAATGCCCTACGGTACATGTCATCCAATCAATTTCGGATTTTTATTTAATATGTTTACAACAGGTGCACTCCAAGCTATTATCCATTCCTTGTCATCGCTTTAGTTTACTCCTGCGTATTGTCGTAAATTAACCTGTCGAACTCGTGCCCTGCCCTACCCGAGGCATGGTGGCCGGTGACTGCCGGCCCCCGTGGGAATCCCTTGTATATGGTACGATAGTGCTGTAAACCAACTGCAAAATGACGTACACCAACCAACAGACATGACTTGTCGACGGTCCCATACCTGCGGTGTGTTAGTTCTCCTAATATTTCAATGGCCTTTCAGTCACGACGAGTGTGTGGGGGGCGTATTCTTCACAGTTTATCCTTATGTGACCCCGTTGATATCCAACACACCCAGCGTCCGTGCTGATTCTTCAATTAATGAGAAGTACAAGGGGTCACAAAGCACGAGAGCTCTAATATTGACTCGGTGTTCTTGGTCGGTTTTTCAAACATGAGGTTTCTCTTCTAAACCCCTTTGCATTGGTATCGCATTGACGGCCTCGGTTCGCCTACATCCTCGCCCGTTGCGGGCGTACGTGGAGCAGCGGCGGGCAACATACCCGAAACGGCAAAGCCTCCCATGTATACCGTATGTTGTAACAAGCACATGCGACTGTCACATGGCAACCCTGCCCTGCTGTTATCTCGAGACTTATATCCGGTTCAGACAAATGTCGTTGCAAACATTTTTCAACTTGAGACGGTCAACTAAATGAACGCACGTGAAGTTTCAGCTTACATGACTATAGTTCTGCAAATTTGAATGTCGTTCCAACCCGTGCCATATTTCACTTGTGGAGCCCGTCAAACCAATAAAAGACAGGTTAAAGCTAAGGCTGGTGTGCACCACTAAATTGCTCTGTAACACAAATCGCCAATCGAGCATCATCAACATCACAAAGAGTCGAATAATTTATTGATTCCAGTTTATGACAAAACTGTCCGTGCTGAAAGGGTTCACATTCAAGCGCGTCTTGCAGCGAGCTCGATAAGTAGATCATAAACTATCGCGTTTCGTGTATCGATAATCGCTCCCACGAGTACGCTCTATGGTCAAGAAATTTCGTTGCTGATGCAGTTGATGCGCTTAAAGTAGCTGATGAACGAAGCTGGTGTAAGTGGAGCCGCAGGTCCTTGAATCCCTCGCTAAATACCTAGCTTTGGTAGTGGTTTTGGTCAGTGTCGGTGTTGTAGTGGTGACTCCTGTAGTAGGCACTGCTGCTGTAGAAGTCACTCTTACTTAAATACGAATATATAGCATCAGCAATCATAGCAGAAACAGAACGCGAATTAGTCTACGCCTTCCGGAGGCAGTGGTGATGACGATGAGGGTGGCGAAGATGGTGTTGTCGAGGGTGCTCGATTCTTGTTTCGAACGGCTGGAAGCGCAAGTTTCGTCAGTCGTTCATACGTTGGTGGACCCAGTTCTGGCGGTATCGCGACGAACGAGCAGCCGAATGGGTAACGGAAGAGCGGTAGCATACGACGTAGCAGGAGAAGTAGCTGTGATGTGTTGTCGATTGAATAGTAACCGTTGGCCAGATGATGTGGGGCTCGCGTGGTGCCGTTCCAGACTTCCCTTCCCCTTGTCCGACCACAGCATCCAAAGAGCCGATCGTGGCTTCTGGAATGATGGTTGAAATTGCCACCCACATCGTTTCCCGTCCAAGGAGTTTTTAGTATTCTGGGGTCTCCTCAAACAGCTCAACTGTCGTGAACCGTTGGGGGGAGGATTTATTATTTCATATCGGAAAGGCGGTCTTGTGTTGTTTCCATGGTTCACAGGTGGTCTTCTTGGTCCTGGCCTGATTGATCTTCCTACTAGTCAGCTACTCGTTGAGCTCTACGTTACGAGTGACGATGCCGACGGCGTCGTGCCTACCCTCGACCTCTTTCCAAGTTTCCCGGTTTCTTGTCCTCGTGAGGCCGTAACCCTAAAGTGGCTCTCGCGTTCGTAGCTACCAACAGTACAGACTAGAAGATGGCGTCGCTGCGCCACCGTTTGTTGGCTGGGTTGCTGCTGCCTGTCGGGCTGGTATATTCCTGTCGATGAACGCATATTACATGACTGCGGCAGAAGCATCTAGGTGGGCCTTTACCCTAGCCTTCCAAACGCACGTTAATGTGATCGATGCCATCCATGTCTCGAAGGGTTGTTGCAGAGTACTGTGCCTGTATCGATATTACAGCAAAAATGTTTCCTGCTTCGGTTCACAGGTTTTGTTATGCCGCACTTACTTCGAACTCGCACAGCTTTTCCGTATTCCTCCGCCGTAGTTGTTGCGTCTTTACCGTTAAAACTACGCGGGTATGAGATACCGGAACGTAACAGTGCGTATTTGCTGAGCTTACTTCGAGCTTCAGCCACAACCTTTGTGGGCTTGGTACAGAGTAGTTGAGCGAGGTTTACCTGCTGCAATAGGTCCGAGCTCAGCTACATTTTTGTAGACTGTTCAATGACGTAACGCTAGTTCCGAATATCGCCGGAGTAGCCACGGTTTTGAATTCCTTGGCCCGTTGAAATGCCAAGGCGTGGAGCACACCACCTAAGCGATGTATGTGTTGGCTGAACTTGGTGCGACCTTCAGTCACAACGTTTTGGTTACATGTGCCTTCATTGCCGTACCGTGCCTCAAGCGCTGCATTCACGCTCATTTACCGTTGGTTTAACGCTATTTCATCCTTCTAAAAACGTCTGTTAACCACTTCCAATGTATTTACCCTACACGATTCTCACGCAACTCCTCACCGAAGATCTAAGGACCATACTTGAGCGTCTGCTACGCTACCCTGGGGTTCTGCCAGGCCAGCCCACTTGAGAAAAGCTAAATAACACAAGAGGCCCGACAAAGATGTGAGACGTGTACAACCCCGGTTCCAGGGACCTCACGTGTTGACTAAGGCAAGCAAGTCGCCGAGTAAGTAGTAAGGCACCCTGTGAGAAATGGAAGGTTTTGAAGGCACAGGTGAGCTCTAGAGGGCTTGGAGAATAGCAGGGAGTAAAGACATCGCATCGGCATTTCAAAAGCACGGGTAACAAGCAACTGCCGTAAACTAGTACTCATCTGAAAGTGAAGTGGACAAAGCGTATGGGACAAAAACGGGCTAGACAAGAAGCTTGGTACAATCGTTGGGGCACATGAACAGGAGGAGGAGAGATCCGTTGGCTGCCTACCCACCCTCCCACCTGCGGCATACATGGCCTCGGTGGAAGCCTGGAAGTAATGGTATAGCTACCAGTCATTCTTATTGTACATACACAGTACATATACATATATTTAGAGTTAGTGGTTAGTGACGGAAACAGACACTATTTTGACAATTTTGATTCTGGTCATATTTGGTTCTGGTTGAGCAGACAGTCCCAAAGTACCCAACGAAGAGCGGTGTACGAAGGCAATCAAGATTACATCACCACCTAACAACCGAGTTTCCTAATTGAGAATCGCTTTTCCGATGATAATGACTGTTTTCACTGTGGACGAAAACAACGTAGCCATATGTTTGACGGCATGTGGAGCGATGTCGACTCCAAGACAGAGTTTCATTGAGCCCACAAGCCCGCGCTTTGAGCTTACGTGTACTATTTTACAACACGTGGACGCCTGCCTCATGTACACAATCTATCTTGGTTGCCGATGAAATACCCACCGGTCGGTCGAGTACTTTGTGGAGTAAACTCGTCATATTGCTTCTTCTGCTGGTGCTTCTTCTGCTGATGTTGCTGCTCTCACCCCGGCTGTATACCCCACGCGCCAATTCATTTACCTACAAGGTTTTCTTCCTGTACCAGCTGGAACCAGCTTGTACACAGCAGCCCGACGTTTTTAGGTTATAATAGATCGAAGTTTAATGGGAGGTACCTCGCAGTTCGCAAGAATTTCCCCAAACAAATGGCCCGAAACAATAGATTTACTGGATATACGCCTTGTTCGAACATCGAGCAAATATCTACGAAGTATTAAGTGAATGATTAAAAAGTCAATCACACATAAACACAGCTGGCACTTAAACAGAACGTCAACCATCTGGAGTACTTATTCATTTTATAAAAAACGTTTCACCAGTTCTGTAATGTAGTGACGTGTTCATTTTTATGTTTTGGGTCAAAGCGTTGACGTGTCTGAACTATTCGCCGAGCATCGACAGGGTTCAATTAAAAAGGCACAAGCTGGAGTGGCTGAGCGTTCGCATCGCACAGGTCAGCAGAAAAAAAGGAAGGTGAGAAAAACACGAGTGTCCGCCCAACACCCCACTTTAGCATGGCAGATTCACGGAAGAATGTTGCATGCACGGCGGTAGACGAGAACAGCAGCAGCGTGTTGATGCATACATACGTGCAGGAGTACCTAGGAACACCCGGTAAAACAATACCCGATGTACCGGCAGCAGCAACAAAAGGAATGCAGAAAGGCAGAGAACAACGTCATGATATGGTCCATGCAGTACAATGTAGCCTACACTGTTTCGGGCCATAACGTTCGAACTACTACGAATAGGGCGGTACTGCTACGATAGTCGTGGTCACCAGGGCCGAGCGAACAAATACGGTTTTGGCTTCTTTTTTGCCAACACTAAAATCAAGTAAGTTACAGCTTGCCAAGGGCCAAGATCAGCTAATTTTCATAAAACCATGACTATCTCATCGGACTTGCGTTTTCAATCAAAACGAAATCAGGTCCCGTCCGTAGAATGACGAGAGGAATCGTTTCCCGCCCTTTTTGTTTAGGTTGGCTGGGTGGCTTTTACGAACGATTGATCTGCGTGTGACGTCCCGGACACGGTTTTTGTCAATTTGCTTTGTCAAAAAAAGTTTTTTTTTTTTCAAACGGGAAACAGTTCCACTTTGCGATTTAAAAAAACATCGAAATCCGCCCTCAAATATAGCTTGTTAAAACAGCACACCTAATGGGAGAAAATGGAATCCCTGTTTTCAGGTATATTGTTCGTAAGGAGTCGAAGACAAAACTAAAATAAAACTGAGTCGATCTTTCCCTTCGCGAGGGGATGGGCATTAAAAAAGTGTTTTTTGTAGTCAGAACTATGCTCTCATCTCTAGAGTATGTGTACGGTCGAGGTCGATGTTTTTGGAATTCTTCAACTGCATGGACTATATTACACTGCAGAACAACAGCAGTAGTGCTCGGGCACGGCGTACTGATTGTGTGCGTTGCCACTGCTGCCGACTCACTACTGCTATACTGGGCATAGGGACGGGCGTATGACCTCGATAACACTATGGCCTCGGTTCATACAAATCACAGACATTGTTGTTTTTCTAATTGTTTCTACCTCCAAACTGAAAACATAATCATCATGGAAAAGGCAATTTCAATTTTCAATTCGGAAAATCGGTTGTTGCCTGGAAGTCAACAGCAAGGATTTTATCGTTTATCCTTTATTTTCTTCTTATTGGTGGATAATGTCTATCCTCCCCTCCCGCAAGCTTGCGAGTCTGCAAGTCCGCGTATTGTCTTGCTTGGTTTTTCGTTTCCTTTCGGCGGTTTAGATTCTTCTTTATTTCGATTTGCTTTGGTTTTGGATTATTTTATTTAGCTTCCAACTCCCTTCATTTCTAAATAAATGTACGATTATGTTGCAGCTTGCGCGAGAGCAGCCGGAGGGCCTGTTTTAAACCAGGTTTTGAGCCGTCCACGGAACAGCTCAAGGTGGGCCGGGTCCATCTCTCGGTGCGCCGTTTCCTGGACTTTCCTCCGCTTGCTCGCCCCTCCCGACCCTGCGAGTACTGGCCTCGGCCGTGTTCGCGGCATGTCGTGGCGGCCCTTGCTTAATCTTGTTTTCGGCCACATTCCGGTTCGGAATTTCGAGCGTGTAGGAGACGTATAGAAGCACAAAAACATGCAATGATTAAGCGTTTGTTGTACAGAGTAGTTGGAAGGTTAAGATGTAAAGTTACATAACCGCCACAACCGGGTTCGAGCCCCGAGGTGAAACTTTTTTTTCAGCTTTCAGTTTTGCCGTGTGTCTTCGAGCCTCTCAGTGTATCCGATTTTTGTATTTCTTTATTTTCTTGCGTTTTGTTTTCGTTCTATACGTACCGGCTCAAAGGGAAAATTTGATCCTTATTTATGCTCATTATACTGGATACTGCTTGTTGTTTGTCGTACTGCCGGTGCTGCCACTGCTGTTGTTGTTTAATTTTCACGTACGTACATACCACTTGTGCGGCGGCTGCTGCTGTAACGAACGAGTATTCATATTATTAGGCAATGGCACCTGCATCAAGTAGATCCAAGAGGCATGAGTTATCTGGCACACAGCAACAGGTGTTTCGTATAGTTGATATATATTTATATCTTCCCATTAGTTATCTTCTTTCTCTTTATCCTTTTCCCTCCATAGTCAGATCCGGGGTCACTAAGCAGACTCTTCTCCCTCCTCCTCACTACAGTACGTGCTTTAAGTTTTATCGCGACTAGAGTTCAACCCTTTATTTTCTCGTCGACTCGCGTCGAATTTTGCTAACCAACACTATTCAACGCTCTCTGCAATAATTGGTGTATTTTGAGAAAGTTGGGATACACTCTGGCACATACTAGAAATCTGATAGTTTGGGGGTGCGATACACGATAACACCTATATTTTTGGCAAAGGGATCATTCTGGCACAACTAGTTATATTTTTGTTTTGATACACTCGCACTAAAGTAGCAACCGCTACGTATACTCGTGGCAGTACGAGTGGGAGAAGGAGTACCATGTTGACGCACTCCTGTCTTTTCGCCGCCACGGGGCGAGGAATATATATTTCTGCTGGATTTCCTGCCTATTTTAGTATGCATTAATGAAGGTTTGGAGGTTCGATACGCCATGATCATCGGCTTGCCCTAATCCCGACTGTTCAGCTGGCACAATAGTACCTTCGGTGAGTCCGTATAATGTTGTCGTGGCGGTAGTAGTAGGAGTAGGAAACTGTGTGTTGGCATATCACGGGCTTTGTTTGCTTGTAGTGAGACATAGCTGTCCGCAAGTGAAGTGCAAACTTTGAGTTGGGGGTCTAGTTTTTGTCTCTTTTCGTGTCTTCCAAATTCCGACAAATTTCGACCACTGCAGCACCCCAAAGTCGAGGTGTAGACCTTCATTGAGAACTTCGACCGGGCGATATGGAAAAAATCTCAAGCTGCTGTAGACGAGACACCAATATTGAACGGCCGCTCTCTGCTAAGGTAGGAACCAGCCGAAAGCCCAAACGCAGCGTGATAAAACGGCGACGGGATTTGCTGTTCCAATGAAACATCTAGATATTAGAGTGAGCCGTAAACGCGGGGATCGGGGGTGGCCAGGATCCTTCGTGGCCTTAACACCCCCACCGGTCAGTGTTGACTATTTGTACTCGTATAGGACGTACAGAGTTTGTCTTCAGTCATATGCTTCGACTTCTCTTTTGTCAAACGTCGATACGCAATGCGGTTGAAAAATGCGTCGGGTATAACCCATACATCCTAACGAAACTCTCATCCACGCAGACGGTGACGTAAAAGAGCCCATCTCCTCCGCATATACGTTCACCCTCCGCAAACAGACCCAACTGTCGTCTCTAAACCGTTTGTCGGGGGCTGCTGCTGCCTGCGTCGCCTTCCTACCTGCATGTGGCAGCCTATACACGCTTAACCAATGGCTGAGCTCGTCCAAACTCTCTGGTGCAATCATTCATGCCGGATGCCACACGAGGGGGCGAGTCTGGCCTACTGCAAGTGCCCCCACCCGTAACCCACTTCTCACCAATGATCCCTCCTCGACTATGACATAAATCAGCATATATATTCTGAATACGGGGCAGGAGCGATATGCGGCTACCACAGTGAAGTTCTGGTGTACGCCCAAAGGCAACATCGTCTGAGCTATAATGATATTCAGCAAAAAACGAACCAAGCACAAAGGCTGCTGGCTTACGGCTGCGAATCATTAAGTTTCCCACCAATCCTTCTGGCCGAAATGAACTCGTCTGCACCTACCACCGACAGGCTATGAGGACCCCCTTGAAAAACCCTGGTGGCACCCTACCCACAACAAAAGAGACTGCGGTGCGACACTGTCCTGCCACCCAACGTCTTGGTGATGTCCTGCTGTTGTTGATGTGGAACATACACCCGAAGGTTGACCGAAGTACAGCGTAAATTCGACTTCGTGGTAACAAAATAAACCAGGCACTAAAGTTAAACTACCGTAAGTTGCGGGACAGAGCGAGACCGTTACCGCGGCGGGCGACATACTCCTACGCGGCTGCTGTGGTATACGATAGAAAAATGAAAATTGTACCTACAATCAAGATATAATTATAGGGCCACCAGCGCACAAGCAGGGGGGGGGATGCGTTTCTGCTATATTTGCGCTACCCCCCGCACTAGTTGACCCAACCAATACGAATCAACCCGTCTACCCACCACTAGCCGGTAGAACCGTACACGAGGTTTTGCCCCCTCCCCAATTTCGTGAAAATGTTAGAGCTCATCCCCCGCATTTCGATTCTGGAGCATAGCATCCACCGTGCATGAAAAACACTTCCTCACAATGCATAACTCGATAGGAACGCTAAGAGGGTGGCTTCGTCCCCAATGGGGAAGCGCGGGGTGAAAGTCGTGGTAAAAAATATCTTAAACAGGGTACAAAGCGAGCTCTGTCAGGGCTCCATCCGCGAGGCATGCGCCAACCCCCAGGCCCCCGGCCCAAATAGAATGCGTCTTCCAAACATGATATCGGTGTTCATATACGTATACCTATTCACGTACACGCTGGGCCGCGAGCGGACGAGCTGATACGACAAACAAACTGCGGTTCCTAACAATTTTGGCTATTCTCCTTACTATTTGATCTAAAATACTCGGTATCAACCAGGCTTCAGATCACGGGCATCTAAAACAATACATGGGGTCTCGCCCGATCTCCAAATTCTTGACCACATCAGGGTGCAACATTTGAATTTCGACTTGGGAACACAGCACCCACCATCCATGCAAACTATCACCCCATCATTAAATCAAATAGGAAAGACGCTTGGGTCTTCACTGGGGGAAGGATACTGTATATTGCATTCAAAATCATATTTAGTGGATACAGATCACTGCGCTGTGGTGGACTATCCCAGCCACCCAACCCCCCATCCCTCCCTTCCCAAATTGAACACGATATATCAGCGGCTGCAGGACTTGTGAAACATAGTTGTCGTGATTCCAACCCACACTGTGTCCTAGAGAGACAGCTGTGGGGCGTCTTTCTGCTTGGTGTTAACGATCCTAACGCAACTGGCTGTGGTTTCCGGTATGCCAGGTACCACCCGTGTGTTCATTGTTTATCAACACTGACCCCCTCTGCGGAGGAATAGTAGAACAACCTCTACACGCGTTCCCCATGACCCCACACCTCTTTACTATCCAGCGTTATCTGATACAATTATCCGTCAAGCTTATCGAAATCCCTCGCGAGAGAGCCAGCTACACGGTAGCTCTCCACAGTACCGTGCAGGGCACCGAGCCCGCTCGTAACGGGCACCCCCTCGTCGTCTAGAACAAAGCGGGATGTGTCGCCCATCAGTCCGGTGGCGTTAGCAGAGAGATCGAGGATGTCGAAGACGACGTCGGTCTGCCAGAAGTCTAGGTCGGGAACAAGCACCGTTCCGTCCGCGGCAGTCTCGAGGTCCTGGTAGTTCACGCCGACGTTGATCCTAAGCTCGGCCGCTGGGGTTTCAACGCGAAAGGTGGCATGCGAGGAGGCCGTGGAGAGGATCCCGGCCAAACCAGCTTCTAGAAACTGGGCGCACCAGGTCGGAGCCGCGAGGGTGTCGGGCTGTAAAAGCCAATCTTCGAACGAAACGGAATTTTTGCGAAGTCTGCGGTGGTCAGTCATTATTTCGGCAAACAGTGTCGCCCAGATACGGTCCCCGCCGAACGGGCGGCACTCCGCTGGAAGGTTCGCGGCGGATAAGACAACCGGCGAGCTTCCCGGCAGGCGAACGTTCGTGGCGGGAGCTTGCAGCACGGTAGACTCCTCGCCGTCGATCAAGATACGGAGGCCCCCGTCGGCCAGGCAGGGCACCGACGAGCTCTGGGGGCAACCGTCAGTGTCTGTGCTGTAGGGGTTCTTGACTTCGACCACCACAGAGCTGCAGCCATCGTTGGAGAGGACGCTGACGGCGGAGATGAGCTGCCTGTCGGGGAACTCTTCCGGCATTGGGGCGCTGAGGCGTACATTGACGTGGAAGTCAGGTCCGTCGGAGAGAAGGCAGTACCAGGCGTTGTCCACTCCGGCCCAGTCGACCTTTTGGCCCAGCAGGCCGACCATGTGGGGATCCCCAGTGACCTGGTGTAGGGCAGGGGGTGGGGAGCGTAGATTCACATTAACATATAATCGAACTCTAGAGCGCAAGCAGTGGTTTGAAAATATTGGTCGAATGACAAGTACACATTGTGTAAGTGATGAGGTATTTTTTCCCAGGCCGGCCAGACTCGACCAAGGTCGAGGTAAGGGACCTTTTATACATTAGCGTACCATGTCGCTGAACTAACCTGGCCGTTGATGTTCGGGGCGCAACCTTCCGCG
>JAYJME010004531.1:0-10855 GCA_036873775.1 Costaria costata
CCTCCGCGCATAGCCAGTACGGGTAGCTACGACACATCATCGTATTTGTAGTACCGGGCCACCTCGGCGCCGTAACAAAACTACTAAATGGTAACACCTAGGGAACAGCAGGGCAACACTTACCCTGCTCTACAGTACTCGTATTGATAAAGAGGTAAATGAGGCAAGGCTGCCTCGTACTCGCAGTAGGCTGTGCGCGTTGGAAAAAACAGTACGTACGTATACGAAGTGAAAAAAACTTGATCCCGCCGAATTAAAAGAAAACAGAACAACAGCAGCACCGCCACCAAAACCACCGCATCACGGCGACCGCGGCCAACCCTGGACGGATTGGTCAGAAACAAGTCGCACTCGTTAGCCCCAGCTCGCCAGCTCCTGCAGCTGCCGGGTTTGTGGGATTCAGGCACTCATACAGCTCTTGCAATCCAAAATAATGCCAAATCACGAAAGTTACAAACACAGACAGTACACAGTAGACAGAGAGACAAACAAACAGCCTAATTAAATAACGGAAGCCTGTACGCACTCGGCAATGAAGAGGCTTGCCCCTTGGCAAAGAACGGCCTCATTGCTAGTAGAGAGGTAAATGAGGCAAGGCCGCCTCGTACTCGCAGTAGGCAGTGTGCGCTCGAAAACAAAATAACAAAAACGAAATCCCGCCGCATAAAAATACGCACAGCAGCAGCAGCAGCAGCAGCAGCAGCAGCAGCAGCAACGCCACCAAAAACACAGCAAGGCTGCGAACACGGCCAATTCGCGGCGGCCTGCGACGAACATGTTCGGCACCTTAGCCCACTTCTCTGTAGACGCCGGGTTTGTAGAAATCGGTCACGCATAGCTCCCTCAATTAATGACGCCACATGGACAGACAGTACACCGCAGACACCAGACAGACTAATTACGTAACGGAAGCCGGTACGCACCACGCACCCCGCAATTAACCCTTTTACTACAGTACCCACCCCAAAAAGTATCCCACATATTTCCAAGTAGTTTTGTCCCCAAAAACCGCTTCCGGCTCTAAAGGGGTCAAGAGGCTTTTTTGCCATATTATGGCAAAAAAACGGCCTTGCCTCATTACTACAGTAGTAGAGAGGTAAATGAGGCAAGGCTGCCTCGTACTCGCACCGGGCCGTGCGCGTTCAACGTACAAAAACGAAATCCCGCCGTGTTAAAAAACACGCACGGCAGCAGCAAAGCCATCAAAGACAGAAACCACGGCGACCGCGGGCAACTCGACACGGTTTACAATGAAACAAGTCCCACTCGTTGGCCCGGGCTCGCCCGCTTCTGCAGACGCCGGGTTTGTGGAAATCGACCCCGTACAGCCCTCGCAATCCAAAATGTTAGAAAAGCAGACAGACAGCACACACCAGACTACTGCTGTAGTATTACGGGGGACCGTAGTAAATAGGACCAAATATTGTTAGCAAAAATAGGGAAATATATAGGTTTTGGTGCCTACAGTTTGGTTTTGTTGTGTCTACAGTAGGTCCTGCTAGCTATGGACCAAATATTGTTAGCAAAAGTAGGGAAATATATAGGTTTTGGTGCCTACAGTAGGTCCTATTGTGCCTACAGTAGGTCCTATTGACTATGGTCCCCCGTAGTAGTATCATACCCGCGAAAACTACCTACCCCAGTGAGCAGTCTTCAAACCTTGATCAACTACGTGGTACCAGACATCAGCCTCGACTAGTTAATACCAGGCACATGCAGCACCGACCCTTCAATGGAGAAACCAGGATAAATACTGGCCGGGGCTAGGTTTCATATTTTGAGAGAAGGTGCGTTCCACGCTAACGTCAGTTTACTTTAGTGTAACCGCTCGCGAAATTATGATTTCCTCGGAACACACTACAGCTTTAGTACCAGGCTGGGTTTCTTGTGAGTCTCGTTCTTATCATATACCTGGTATATATCAATAGAGAGGGCCGGTAGGAGTGTAGTGTAGGCTATTGGCAAAGTGTATATACTTGCACGTAGGGGAGGGGTCGATGTTGAAACAACAACAGAAATAGGGATCGATGTGCATGGAAATAATATAAAAGTACAAAGAATACCCTCTAGTGTACGTACGTACCAGGTAGTGGTTTTAGTGGCCAACCCGTGGCTTCGCCCGAAGTCCTGCTGGCTGCTATATATATAACAAGAACATAAAAACCCGGGGTCACTGTTGTTGTTTGGACGGGATCAGGCCCGGGTGGCAAGCCGAAAATAATCTACGTCGACTCCTCCTCTATCCTTCAGGTTTTAGTATACGACAGTATGGTATGGTATGGTATGGTATGGCATGGCATGGCATGGCATGGCATGGCATGGCATGGTATGGTATGGTATGGTATGGTATGGTATGATATGGTATGGTATGGTATGGTATGGTATGGTATGGTATGGTATGGTATTGTGCGATATGGTATGGTATGGTATGGTATGGTATGGTATGGTATGGTATGTTATGGTGCTGTTATGGCACTGAACTGTATGGTACGGTATTGTATGGTGCTGTACGGTAAGCACCTCTTTGTGCCGCGACACGAGCCGGTGCGCCTTCTTGAGACCTATGCCGTGCACCGACGGTAGGTAGTCGCAGCCCGAGAGAGCGCAGAGCGTCATCAGGTCATCTTCGTTCATGCCACGCATGTCCAGCTCGTCGTTCCTGCCGAAAGAACATCCACAACAACAACAAAAACAGTCAAACAAAACGGGGACGCAAGAGCCGGGTTTAGCACAAAAGTCACTTGCCATGCCTTGTTTTCATCCGCTCCGGTCGAGTTGACCGCACATAGCTAGGACAAAAGGGCGGTCTTTCGAATGGCGGCGGGAGTCGTAGGGGCGCGCAGCGAATAAGCTCAACGGTGCGGCGTAAATCGGGAATGGACGAAACGCACGTTCGAGCGATAAATACTCGTAGCCGATGCTCAAGCAGCGTGCAAGAAATGTTGGCCTACGTTTGTGCTGAATAGTTTCAGGTGGGTGACATAAAACCTCGAGCTGGTTCATTAGTCAAGTCCAGCCGATCTTCGCAAGCGACCATGCCAACAACACACCCTCTACGGCCAAACTTGACAAGGCTAAAAAAGGCTCCCAATTGCAACGGTGGTGGCCGCTGTTTTTTTTTTTCGCAAAGGAAGTTGCTGTAAGGTAGGTCACTTGACCCTTCTACAAAACTACTGGAAAAATTACCAAAGTCTTCGTAAGTCCAAGTAGTTTCTCGGCAACAATTGGGTGCACTTGTAATGCGGCTTGAGGTAACGCAAAAATCTCTCGGTGCAGAGACTATACTTCGTACACGGTTCGAGTAGCATAGATAAACCAAACAACGAATCCTCTACGGCCAGCTGGCGTACTGCTGTGTATCTCTACGTATACCCCGCTCTACAGCTCAACCGACGAGCCGGGGACACATTTCTTCGCAGCAGAGTCGGACAATGTTCACTTGGGATCAAATCAGGGTCGGGTGATGTTTACAGCAGTATGAGGAGGCATGACGACAAGACGACGCACTCAGGAAATCGACGACGGTCCGACACAGCGACGGCTATTCACCAGGGGGGGGGGGGAGGGAACGGACGGCAACAAACAGCTACAGGCAGCAACGTATTAACAGACGATATATACGAAGTATATATATATCATACGTACGCATTGAGAACCATCGTCCGCATCGCGCAAACGCTCCGATCTCCCACCTCGCGCACGGTCACTTGGACGAGCAACTCCGACGAGTTACAGACGGAAACCAAAACCAAACGCAGCATTCTTCGAGCGAGGAATCACCCCCCCCACCCATCACCCATCATCCACCCCCTCACACCATCCCAGCCCATCCCACCATCCCACCAAACCATCCCACCATCCAACCACACCATCCCACAACACCACCCCATCACCCATCACCCCCCCTACCCCCACCTATTACCCCCCCCACCTTCGAGAGAAGACCTCTCGGAGGTCGACCTCCTGCCCCGTCCCGTCGCGGTCCAGCTTGAAGACCACCCGCGTGCAGCCGAAGAGGATGATGTCCGAGTCTTCCGTGATCACCGCGTCCACGTGCCCGTTCCGCGCCAGGAGGCCCAGCTGCGCGTCCGCCTCGTAGGGCGCCACGACGTAGCGAACGCCGGGTATTCGCTTGATCACCTGCGGCGGGCAACACCACGACACACGATGACGTCGCAGGAGGCAACATGATACTGGTACATTTTACGTACCGTCGTAGGATGGAACATGATGCATGATACGGTCATACGAAGTAGGAGGCAACACGAAACACGCCACGGTCGTAGGAGGCAACATGATAACATGATACCTGGTGGGTGATACGGGCGTAGGAGGGGGTTGATTCATACTCCCACACCATATAATATCATACCGAATATACGGTGGTGGGGTTTCGGTTGGATGGATGGATGGATGCGTTGCATGCCTTTCTTCCAAGCGCGGCTGTTTTTTTAGGGGTTTAGGGGTTTAGGGGGGGGGGGGGGCGCTCTCCAAATGTTTTTTTTGTTATCATGCATTTGTTGACATACCGGTATCGCGCTTGTTTAACATTTTTGATAATCATTTTAACAGGTATCACATGTTTCCCGACAAGAGTATAATATACAGGGTACACGAAACGATACGGCTCCTCGATGAAACTACGACTAGAAATTCGGGCGGAATTTTCGGTGGACTGTCCGTTGTGCTGTCCCTCGTAAGCATCAATGCAGTGTGTGAGTGTGAGTGCGGGGTGTATAGAGGCAATAATGGAACAATTGTATTGCCTAATGCAGGGGCGCCCGCGGAGGTGTACATCTTCGTTTTGCCGGACGTGACGTTCAGTGCGGTATTGCAGACAGTAGTAGTGGTCCCAAGTGCCTGTAGAGTAGTGCCGGTTGCCCGCTATAGTGCAGACGGAAGTACAGTACTGCAGTGCCGGTTGCCGCTACGAATAGTGCCGGTGTTTCCGGCTGGTACATACAGGCACTTGGACCATTTACATTTTAAAACTACCGTAGAATGTGCCACGCAAGTGATCCGCGGACACAGCGAGCATCGTATTCTTCTGGGGGGAAAAAAAAAGCAATAATTTTCCTGGGAAAATTCTGGAAATTTCCATTTTAATTTGCCTTCCATACGAAGGAGATAAACATGCTGCTGGTGCGTGTTGCTCTTCAGGGCATTTACCCCTCCCCCTCCCCCGCGGCCGCGGCCACAATGTACCAGGGTGCATCAGTAGCATCAGCAGCCGACGTCGAGTCAACCACCTGGTATATACGAACTGCTGAGCGTAATGTAATGTTCTACACAGCAGTACGTACAGAGTAATAACTCGAGCGAGGGTTTTTCAGCCGTTCGTCCGCTCCCTCGGGCGGGTGCATATTTTGCGTGCCTATTATTAGAGGCTCATGTTCATATATTCAACAGCAGTACCGGTAGTCTAATAACAGTACCGCAATTTAATTACAGTACTGGTGCATCAACTATTTTACTACTGTAGTAAAAAAACATGCATTACCCGTGGTGCAACATATCAAAGCGCGATTGACACAAACCTCGTACCCGTAGTGATGTACCTACCCATTTTAAGGCCGTCCGGTTTAAGGCTTTTCTGGGTTTAAGACCAGGTAAATGGGGCTTGTCACGAGAAAACAACCACTTGGAATTAGTGTCGGATAATTTTTGCAGAAATAAGCGATCAGACCATAATAGAGATAAGACCACCTAATTTGGCTTGTCACAAAGTGGTACACCACCATTAATAGAATCAGAATCCCGCAACACCGAGGTTATGTACATCTACTGCCGTACCCGTACACATAGACTAGACTTATACGTATTCATAGCAGTATATTCATGCTATCGCGTATACCTGGATCAGGTTGTGGGCCATGAGCGGGGTGACGTCTGCAGCTTTGGAGAAGAACTGGTGCGCCCCCGAGGCGTTGCCCTCCCTCAGCAGCTGCATGCCTCGCTGCATGTTGGCCTCGCGCTTGACCCTTCGCTCCTCCTCCTTCCCGCCCTTCGCCGGCAGGTAGCCGCCGTCGAACACTAGATACGGCTTCACCCCGTGGCTTAGGAGGAGGTGCACCCTGCGCCAGCGGCGCGCGGGCGATCGAGTGGCAGTGTGTAGCAAGATGTCAAGAGGTCACGTTACCCGTATGCCTTGTATCTACTCGTATTAATAGTAGACGTGCAGTGTATCTGTATACGTAATCGAACCGGTGCAGGCCAGAACATGAGTCGTCGTAATAGGTGTGGTGCAAAAGCAAGTTGACATGCTTTCGTAGAAGATGATGGCCAGATATATTACTATTAATACTACTACTGCTGTTGGGGAGGTTCAACGTACAAGCAGTCATGTGTTATGCATGTACAGCAGTACTCGTACTGGCATGTGGTTGCCCAAGCATAGGTTAAGAGTTTGCCAGATATACTGCTGTGGTTCGGTGTTCGGCGACCGATCGTCAGTACTGGTAGGTATTAAGGTACAGCAAGCAGGGTTACTCCTGGTATAACTATCATATCATACGTACTGCTGTTGTGCGCGCGCGCCATACTTGAATGGGAAAACCCTGCGGGTGCAGAAGTAGTACGAGCGCCTCGGGTACAGCAGCAGTACCTGCACCTTGTACAGAGCAACTCTGGTACCCAAACACTTCTGTACTGCTTGTCATTGTTGTACCTCTGATATATCTCGGACTGCAAGCTTCACCCGTAGCTTTGTCCTTGTGTCTTTGTACGAACGCCTGCTCGACTTGGTACTAAAAGTCTACCACTGGAACACTGACTTGACGAAGTCAGCGTACTACAGCCAGTATAGCGACTAGCGACAGCTCATGCGTACAGAGTACACACCGAGAAACCATCAATACTGCTGTGCACGTAAATCGTTCGTTTCTCCACCGTGTGATGCTCTAATCATTGTACAGCGACACTCTCTCGTCCGGCAACAACAGCAAACCACCCACAGCAAGCAAGCGGGTGTTGGCAAGTCCTGCCTGTGAGCGACTGACCTCTCCACGCAGTACTTGATGAACTTGTCCGTCGGGATGCCCTGGCAGAGCTCTGCGCTGCAGCTGTAGATTCCCTTGTGCAGCCAACAATACGTATCGATGCCGACGGTCTGGGACCACGAGCGAAACGAGGGAGAAAATCAGGGGCAGTGATGAGAGCGGATTTCGAGGAGGGGAGTGCAGGACTCGTGCGGAGCTGCAGTTGAAGGCGGTCGGCCGGCCGCCAGCAAAGGAAGTCGCGCGTGGGGTGCGGTACTGCTGTCTATTGCTGCTGCTGCTGTGCTGCTGCAAGGTGCAATGCTAGCAATGACATTGATCGGACTCTCCAACTCACCAAACCCTTCAGGTCTCTTATATGAATATCCTTAGTGACGGGCTTCAGAAGCGGAAGAAGCCCGGTGATCCCCATTGTTCGATATGCAAGGAAGCTAGCTCCGCGCAGCAGAGTCCCAGAAGGTCACAAGGGCACCCCCTGTGCTCTACGCTGTCTGCTGCTGCTGTGCGTTACCTTCTGGTGCAAACAACCAACGCGCAACAAAATTCAAAAACGGCGGCATCCCATTGGCCAGTGTTGTGTGGATAATCCCCTATCCCCTACTCCGTATGCACCTATTCAGGTTTGAAAACTTTCCAGATTCCAACAAATACCAAAATCAAAAATCACAACGATGACAACAAGTATCGGTCGTCGTAGCGTTCATCGATGCCGAGCGCATGTGTACAACGTCGTACGTAGTTATACGCAACGAGTACCCGCAACAAGGACCTCGCACCTCCGATATTAGGCGGTAGGTTTGAAAACTTTCTAGATTCCAATAAATACCAAAATAAAAAATCACAACGATGACAACAAGTATCGGTCGTCGTAGCGTTCATCGATGCCGAGCGCATACATGCCCAGGTGTACAACGTCGTACGTAGTTATACGCAACGAGTACCCGCAACAAGGACCTCGCACCTCCGGCATTAGGCGAACCAACCGCAACTTTCAAGTTTGGGATTTCGTTATTTTTGTTGGGGTGCCTTTTCAGGGTTTCGTTTTTTCGTATTGGGATGCCGCGTCTCAAAACGACGTTTAAATCCCTTTAGAGCCGGGAACGTTTATTGGGGACAAAACTACTTGAATATAGTGTAGGATACTTTTTGGGGTAGTAAGTGACGCCACAAATAGTAGCCTGAGGCACATCACCAGTGATTTCACGCGTGCAAGTGGCACCCAGCAATGGCACCCGTACCACCTGAGAAACTAAATATCAGTGAGAGTTGATGTGTTTTGCAGTTGTTCATGAAAATGTTTTTTGGGTTCTCGCAGAGAGAAAGGGATTTCGTGCCCGCCCCCCTGCGAATGTTCACGGGGTACGAGGACAGAGAGAACAACAGGGTGGGCGGGGCGGCGGCGAGGCACCGTAAGCATGGTGGAAGTGTGTACAAGTACCGCAGTAGTGTTTATCGAACATCCGCTGTCCCACAAAATAAATGTTGTTGAGACAACGTGGACAACAACCCTCTTACCACTACTGGAGGATGCATCATCAATGATCCGACACCACAGGACACAGGACACCAACATATTACATGTACAATGTACAGGTAATTCCAAGAAGAGTACGAACACAGTATAGGCCCGCGAATAAGAAAGTGCCAAATAAGAAAGTGAGGCTCAATTTTGGGCGGATGCTGCACTAAGAAAACTGGACTAAGAAATCGTGCCCAGCGGCGAGATCTACGTACACTACCATAATAATATTATCCTACCTTGGCGTATAATAGCCTACTATGCTCAAGGTTGTTCAAGGTTGGTGTCGCAATAAGCAATCTGAGGCTCACTCTAAATAGGAGTTTCTTGTTGGTGGGCCTATACCTGTATCCCCAACAACAACGTGAGTGTAGTTCTTCCCTCCTTGCTTGCTCCTTGCACTATTGTGTTTGCTACCTGTCCCGATGGCATGCATGATGTTTAAAGGCATTGTTGCCCTTTGGGCAAGCTATTCACCTATTCACAGCGCGAGAGTTTCCTTCCTCGGACCCTTTTCATCGCGCGTCGGGGCTCACACTTAACACTCCCCTGGTTACGACATACTGGGTAGCTACGAATAAAATGGTTGGTGCGGTTCTCGTGTCAACACGTGCGGGAAAAGGCAGGTATTTACAGTAGAGTAGGTATCGGTAGGTCCCCCCCTTGATGTATCATACTGTATACGTGCCTTGTATTTTTATCGCCAGAAGAGTTCAGCTTTTTCTTCCCTCGTCGACTCGCGTGCCTTGTATATTTATCGCCAGAAGAGTTCAGCTTTTTCTTCCCTCGTCGACTCACGTCGAAATTGTACCAGGCCTTATTTTATCAAATTAATCAAATACGAACTACAGTATATCACAGCAACCACCAATAATGTCATGATGGGAAAGGCGAGCGGTCTGCTCCGTCAAGTCAGCATTGCTGCCGAAAACAAGTTGCCACCTGCGCCTCTCCAACACGGCTGCTATACCTTACAACCTAAATCACCCCCAGTTTGCCGCCGCGAACCACTCACACACACACAAACTACCCACCTTCTTTCCCCGTCCGTTGCGAATCACACCCAAAAATAGCCACCAAATTTTACCATTATTGCGAATCACTCACAAAATCTCCACCAATTGCGCGGATTAAAAACGATAGAATGCGCCCCGCATCAACCAAATACCAGTACGAGCCTTTAGTAGGCTCTACTAAACTCTAAAACCACTACTACTACAGTCAGTAGACTCTAAACACATTCAAAGCGCAGAGCCTAAGAGGGGTACGTAGACAAAACAAAAACCAGTGTAACAAAAACGCCTTCGTATGAATAAACGATTGTTTCAGAGGTCATTTTGCGAAAACAGACACAATAAATACCAGTTAGACCGTCTACCCCATGTGTAAGTAAGCTACCGTCACTCAAACTATAAGCAATCGCCCGTCCCGTACGGTGACTATATACTACCACCAACTGCGGTTAGCAGAACCCCAGCTTTACTATTTACTGTCACAAGGCCCAAGGTCTATCCCAAGCAACTCGAGGCACACAGCTGCTCAAGACACGCCACATTCCATGCATAACCACCCACAACAAACAAAGCACAGAAAAATCAAATTCTTAGTAAGCCTACATACGGACACAAAAATCCTTCCACGAAAACAGGACCCAGCGCAAGACCCAGCCTTCCAACCACTGTCCATGAAAAAAACAAAACAGAGCAACAGCAACGCTGCTGAGCGCAAGCCCACAGCGAACATTTTTTTTGCAACCATATTTGTCCGTAAAAGCAAAAATAACACACAGCTAGTGAAAAGAGCAGATGCTACGTATACGACGCCGCTGCCGTGCACGCTACCAGCCGCACGCTCGGCGGCTGCTTGCCGACCAATCATTTTCACTCTCGTCTACACGCAGTGAGTTTACGATTATAACATTTTCACGAAAGAAACGTACACGGGTAGTGCCCACCAGTCTACCAGTACTCATCCAACAAAAAAATCAGGGGGTTATCTCTACCTCTACCCCCCTCGCGTGCAGCTCCTCCGACTCCTGCTTATACTTCTTGGCCTGCAAGAGGAGAGAGATGACGTCCCCGTGCCCCGCCGCCATGGCCAGGTGTATCAGCGACTTCGCCCTCGGCGTGATGCCGTCATCCTTGAATGGCAGTAAGTCCATGTCGGCCCCCTCTTCCAGAAGGAATCGCACCCCGTCCGTCTGCCCTGCCTTCACTGCCGTGGCAAGGACGGTAGCCCTGGGCAACGCCACGCGAGCAGGATTGAACGCGGAACACAATGCGGTGAACAAGGCAACAGCGAGAGGGGGGGGGGGGGGGGTACTCATTTATTGCTTGCCTTA
>JAYJME010004532.1:0-10854 GCA_036873775.1 Costaria costata
GAAGACTCCGATGTGTGCGGAGACTCCGATGTGTGCGAAGACTCCGATGTGTGCGAAGACTCCGATGATTACGGTATTTCCAAGTATTTTTGTCCCCAAAAACCGTTTCCGGCTCTAAAGGGGTTAAGGCTGCTTTTGGAGGAAATCGGCATTGAAAATCCGCCCGAGGGGGTGCGTGTGTTGTACACAAACAGTCGTGCCGTCGTATTCGATGGTACGCTGAGTATCAACCAGCTTGTTCGAACTCGTTATCATAGCTGACTTACTTTGAGTACAGGTACGCATCTCTGTGTCTGTGTGTGTGCTCGTCATATCTTGCACTGATGTATCGTACCAGGCAGAACAATAAAATACAACAAGCAATATCGCATTACAAGTACGTATCATAGAGCGCCAGCTACAGCAACCATCAAACATGGAATTATGTTGACTACAGGTATGATGCACCAGGCCTCGACCAGACTCGTATTTATTCTTTGTACAGTAGTAGAGTAAGAAGGACGTGGGGAGATGACAGACAACACTAACGCTGTTGTGGCGAAGTTCCAAGTTTCCTTCAGAACCCATGCTGCTGCTGCTGCTGCCTCGCGTCCGGTTTTTGCTTTGGGTTTGTCTTGGTTTGTTTCTCTCCCTTGGTTTGTACCTTTTTTCCCTCCGTATCCGTTTTGGCATTTTTCTTTTCTTTTCGTTCCCCGTTTTTTCCTTTTTTCTCGTGATTTTATCTTTCTTTCTGTAATCGTTCCCCCCCCCCTGCAATTTTGCCTGGTTGGTGTATGCTCAAGTTTTTCTTATTTTCGTGTGCAGTACGTTGCATTGGATCGTCGCCCTTGTACGCGATATGTTGTTTTCTCTGCCTCGTGATTTGTGACTGCAAAACTTGAATCAAACCTATCTCTACGCTTACATGAAGAAACAGCACGGACACAGGGTGTGCTGGATGTTGATGGGTAGAAATATCGGTTTAATGTTAAGAACACACACACGTTATACCAGGTGCATGGTAATTTCCTCGCCCCTGTAATACACACCGTTGTGGTACGCTTCAGCGAAGAAGGCGTTGAACCCCTTGAAGCGAGCAGTCCCGTTTTGGGGACAGAGCACTTGGAATTGGAGTCGGATATATGTTTTGGTACAGTGCAGTAGTAACAGGGTTAAAGCTACAAAGCATCGCCCATAAATCACCACCGAAACCGATGATGGGGTGGTTGGAAACGAGGGACCGTCGGCAGACTTGAGAAGGACAGCAGTGTGGGGCATGCCCTACGCGGACGACGCAGACATTTTATCTACGTCGGTGGAAGCACTTGCTAACTTGCTAGGATGTTGAATGACAAGTCACTGAGACCGTGTTCGCGGCAGCCGGCCTCGCGTTATCGGAGAAGGGAGGCCATGCTTTTTCAGACACCGCATGAGGCATCCCGGACCCCACCGCTCGTCATCGAAGCGGCAGGCCAGAGGAATAGCCATTTTCTGTGCCTGGGCGGCATTGTCAGCGATATCGCCGACATCACGCCTGAGATTGAACGACGGATGCGACTCGCCTGGTATGCCACACTACACACGGTTCAAGCGGGCACTTTACGATGTGGCGAACACCTCGTTCAGCCTGAAGGTCCGCATGCTAAATGCCGAGGTGATGGAGTCACGGGTGTGTGACGTGGGCCTTTCTCCGAGAACACTTCGATCTACAACGAACGACACACCACCAACTCCTCCTGCGAATCATTGGCTTCCAGCGCCGACAACGCACCGACCACCTCATGCCGTGTATGCAAACGCCCTCGAGACAAAATGCGAGAGTATTGAAATGATCGCCCTTAAAACGCGGCAAATCTTAGCGGGGACCACGGCGCGGCTAAAGGAGGCCTGATTGCTCAGACGGGCGATGTTCGGGACGATGTCCGGTGTGGAGAAATCGGCATCAGGCCGACTACCGAACATCTGGCACCATTGTCTACTAGACTATCTCCAAGTTTTTCGGGCCATGGAGAGATCAACCGAGACGTCCCCCATGGTACTCGAAGTGGAGCCCGCCCTGTGAACCCCTGCAGCAAAGACGGGAGGCAAGTGGTGCCAGAGGGTTCTTGATGCAGCCGAGTGCTTCATAGACAGTTGGCACAGGGAAGAGGCGGAGGGGAGCAGGCTGCGCCACGCATCAGAGAGCAACATGGGTGGCGTGGAAGGGAAGGGAGGGAGGGGTGGCGGTAACTGTAGTGACACCGCTGTAGACGAGGGCAAGAACGAAAGGGAAGGCCGTGTAGCAAAGTTCCAGTTCGGACTAGTAGGTGGAACCTCTGCTACTTCTGTGGCTGCTTCGGATTTGATTGTGTCTTGTCTTGCTTGCGAGGCTGCTGTCTGGAGGGTTTCGTTGTTTCTTTGGTTCGGTTTGTTTATTTTTGGACAAGAGAACTGTGCAGGTCGCCTATTATGTTATTTACTACAGCCACGGCGATTATTGACGTTAAATCACACTGCTGTGATCGGCGTATTATTATATCTGAATCTGCCATCCGGACTGTAAATGTGTGTTGTGCGTGACCTTGCTTAGAGTCAGATCGTTCCTTTGCCGCTCATCCACCGCAGCCATGTGCGCGCTCTTAACAGGGAGATGGCCGTGGTATCACACCAGTTGTGGTTGCTGCTTTCCATCTTCAGTCTCGACGTGTTTCTGCTTGATGGGCTTTCAATCCGCGATACCCAGGTTGGTTGCCTCGTAACCGCCAACGTGTATCAGCAGCAGTATCGCGTTCACCCCCCCCGTCCCCGTCCCCAAACACGTCTTTTGTGCGTGCGTCGCCTGCACGCATAGATCTGTCAGCGCGTGCAGCACTCGCATGTCGCTGGGGTTGAAGGACGGAGATGTTTTCTGGGCGAAGGAGCTACGAGAGGGGATGCCGTGAGTTCACCAACTTCGTGCTCGTACTATTGATGCTGCTGTTATCATACACTGCTGTTACATGCATCCCTCTGGGGACTGTTGATACCACCACCCAGGGCCTGTTAGCTTCCCGTGCGTATAGCTGCGGGATGTGAAGCGATTTTGACGTGGAGCAGGTTATTGTGAGGTAGGTAGGTAGGTAGGAAGGTAGCCCCGGGGCGTTTTTGTGCGGTGACGGTGGGTGCTGCTCGCGATAATCGGTTCTGACGAGGCCCCGCCGTGCTGGTGCCATGAATGCTGCTACTTCTCGGCGTTTTGCGAGCCTGAGCACAATTTGCGGCAGAGCAGGCATCTGATCAATCGCGAGGGGCTGCAACGCAGTTAGTGGAGGCCCGCTTGGTCCCCTGAAGGCGTTGTCTGCTGCCCTCTTCCGAAAGCACAGATCCGTTACACCAGTGCGAGCTGACAACTAGGCGGTCGGATGATTGTTGAGGGTAGACGACGTGGATGCATACTCCGAGGGGCGGCGGGTTTGCTTCCACCCCTTGCAGGCGAAGGACATCCGTGTGCCCTGACACCGCCTCACCGACGCCCTTATCGGCGGCTGATACAAATTGATGAACGCAGCTCCGCTGGTCAGTTTACCGTGCGCAGGTCGTTCACTAACTTTGCGCCAATCCTTCGCGAACTATGTGCCAATCGCTCCCCCTTGTGCCTTCCCGTGTTGCATGCCCGCTTGGTCCATTTTCTCCCCAATGTGACGGTTAAATAAGATACCGGCGACTGGGGAAGAGCGACTTGGTCGTTAGCAAAGCGTGCCTGGGGACAATGACGTGGGGAGAGCAGAACTCGGACGAGGAGGCGTTCGAGCAACTCGATATGGCGTTCGACGAGTTCGGCGTTAACTTCGTGGTGAGTCGCCGTGTCGACAGGTGGGCGGACAGAGGAGGACGCGACGTCGTCTCCTCCGTATATTTTGGTAACGCGGAGAAATGTCTAAACTGTACCAGGGTACCGGTATGTGATAAGGGGGCGAGCGGCCCTGGTGCAAGCCAGCCGCCACATTTTCAGACGATCCCAAAGTTGACTGCCTTCTGGCGCCTAATTATCCAACGGAACACCGTTGTTAGGTGGATGGTATCGTCGTCTGCAGGTGGAAACCCTTGGCCTTGCACGGTGGGAAATTGGCATGTTCTTTGGGTAGTGCTGTAAGGCAGTAGTCTAGACGATGGCGGTCTGCCCTGCCCTGCTTGGTTGGCGGGCTGTCTTTCTTACTGGCTGATGATCTGTCTGTTGCCGCATATTGATCTGTGCCTGGTTTTACTTTTCGTTGTCAACACGAAGTTCTCGACACCAGCAAGGCGCTACCCTTCTAGCCTTGGGGAGATTCACCACGCTCTTGACGGAAATGGGGCTGTCACCCTAACCCTGCGCTGGGGCGGGTTTGTTTTGTTTTTTGTACTACTTGCCTGTCTGCTTCTCCCTGTACCCAGGACGCCGCGGAGATGTACCCGGTGCCGCCTAAACCGGAGACGCAAGGCAGAACGGAGATTGCCTTAGGGAAGTGGCTGAAGACGCGCACTAGGCACAACGTGGTCGTGGCCACAAAGGTAAGCCCCCCTCGCCACACCCGAAACGCCTGTTGTCGAGTGAAGGGTCGGTGGTTACTTTCTTTGCCGCCGCCGCTGATGCTGCCGCTGCCGCTGCTCCTGTTGTTGCTGCTGCTGCTGCTGCCGCCGCTGCTGCTGCTACTGCTGGCGGTTTTGCGTTGTGTCGTTGATGCGCAGTGTCCGCACTCGGTCGTACTTGGGAGCGAAGCATATAGTATTTGCTACGAACGGTCGAGCAGGTTTCCCCTGTTTTTGACGATATTTTCGCTGCGCTGCTGTTAAGACCCAAGCAAAGGCAACTTGACTGATTGGCTTGCCTACCGCTCTGTGGCAAATAATACGATGTTACAGGCTGGTTCAAGCTAAACGACCCAAACTGTTTCAGCGTCGGAAGTCCACGTTATTTGGACATAGATCCTGAAAAAATGCACACGTGTTCTGTGAGCCGTTGTCGACCCTGCAACGGACGGTGTTTTTTCTTCTTCTTCTCCATATACCCGCATTTCGTCGTTTATGTTTTTGCGGATATTTGTGCCTCAAGGCCATCTCCTATGGAAGGGTTTTGAAAAGGGAAAAACTTACAGAGACTGTTTTATACGTGTTTTCTCGTATTTTAGACCCGGCGTCCGACCGAATCGGGCCCGCTCTTCTCAGAATAACGACGGCCTTTTGGGAAGGGGTATCTAGACTCGTTTTTCTTTTTTCCAGGGGTGTCATTCGAAGTTTTGGTGATCTCGTCCATTTCAACAAAAAACAAAAAAGGCAGTCGGGCATTTTCAGATATAATATGTATAGACGTTTCGTCCGAAGAAAAAGCTTGTTTTTCGGATAAATCACGTCTGATTGATTTGGAGAAAAGATGCGTGCTACGATAGAGGTGTTGTTCCATGTTTTGGCTTTTTTGTTTCTGAATGATGGAGCTCCTTAACGAAAAATCGTCGGGGTGTCACTCTTGTTTTGCAATATGCTTGTTTTGTATACCTAGGTTATGGGTTTTTTAATCGGGTTGCACTTTTGGATGACTCAAAATCAGTATGTGGGTGAAGTGCAGAGCTCCTAACGCGAGGAGCCTCAGAAAAAAAACGGTGCACCTCTATCGTAGCACGCCTCGAAATTTGGAGTGTATGGTATGGACATTGTTTCAAACTGCTATCCCGAAGAAACGACGGACAGCTTCGGCTGCGTAATGCAAAATGACTGGTGGGACTTAAAAGAAGAGCGGGCCCGATCCCGCCGTTTCCCGGGTCAAACATGCCTAAGAAGGTGCTGAAACCTCCATTTCCAGAAAAAAAAAAACAGTTTACCAGAACGGACGGCCTAAAGCATCCCAAATATCTGGCGGAAAAAAAACGACGTTTGTCAAAGGGTCTACCGGGGCTCAGAGAATACGTGTGCAAAAATTGAGGGTCAATCTCTCAAAATCGGCGTGGACATTTTTACTTTTGTGAGCAAAACATGTACCTGGTATAATTAAACTTGTTATCTTTAATTAATTGGTTTCAGTGTAGGATCGACTTTTAGCGTTAAATGTGACTTGATACTGGTCCTACGCGGTCAATTCTTCGAATATTTGAACAAACATATATGTACAGAAAAAAGCCTACGAGCACGTGAAACCGGTACTTTTGGAAAGAAAAAGAAAATAAATGGTTTCTTCCTGCGGAAACTCCCGACTATTATATTGACCTTTTGAAGGCCTGTGGTTGGTCGGGAAACATTTTCGCCGCTAGCGCCAGCCCTAGGCCCTCAACAAAAAAAACTGGCTGTGCCACCCTCTTGTTCATGACGGTCAGTATGATACCAAAATTTGTGACTTTCGAGAAAATATTGCATGCGGCATTCGTGGCGGACACCATTTTTTTTTTAATCCAGCTCGTACTGGGTATTCATATTGTACAGAAGTGGATTATGAGGAACGCAGCAGACCTCGCTGGGTCGAGCTTGCCTCCATGCCCTCCGCAGAGTACCGCGAGCCTAAACCTCTCGCGTTCATGTGTCACGGTTGTCCGCCGCGGCATAGCCGCTCAGTGACTACTGCTCACAAGTAGGTGTGCCGGTTGGCGCTAGAAATTGCGCCGCAATCCGAAACGGCCCAAAGTTGCGGCGGCCGACCTGGGTGCCTTGCGTGGCGTGTCTCGTGCGATTGCCACGTTCTTCAAAGCGCGGTCGGTGCTGCACCCACTAACACATGAACGTGTAGTATGTCGCTCGTACGACCGTCCAACCTAAAAAAAACGGCACCCCGGGGATCAGCGCGCCAATGCCATCCATTGGCGCTGCCCTACGTGGTGCAATACGCAATACCGGTGTTACTACAGTAGCTTTGTATTGCACTACCTTCGTCGCCTGTGGCTGTGTTGTGACGGGTCTTGATTCTCTTGTGTACCCGATTCGCCTCCGGCCTTCTATCTCGCCTCTGCCGTCTGCTATTTGTAGTACGCTCCTGCTGGTTCGTTCTTCTGCCTCGAGTCTGATTTTGATGGCCCATGTATTTCTCACTTTGTCGGTGTCTCTGGAGTGTTATTTTAGCTTGGCCTCTGTCGGCCTGGCTTGCTTGGCTGGTAGCTTGACTCCATTTGTCTGCATTTCTGTTTGTCTGTCTTTCTGCCTGTCTGTCTTCTGTCTGCCTGCCTGCGTGCCTGGCTGGCTGCCTACATTTTCGTTCAAACACATGCAGGT
Organism: Costaria costata; assembly: GCA_036873775.1. Taxonomy (NCBI): domain Eukaryota; class Phaeophyceae; order Laminariales; family Agaraceae; genus Costaria; species Costaria costata. The sequence goes on from JAYJME010004532.1 coordinate 7,168, forward strand.
TGCTGGGAGGAGCGAAAATATGACGTGGTTAAGAGACAGCGGCGAAGGGACGAGGGTGCGAAAGAAAGACATCGTAGAAGCGGTGGATAAGTCTCTCAAGAGGCTGGGCACCGACTACATCGATCTTCTGCAGGTACGATACATGATGTGTGATGTCGTGAGTCTAGCGGGGTTTTTTTTTGCTATGGATGCCCTTCGACGTGCGTGTCGTAAGTGGCGTCGTTGGCACCGTGTGACGTTCCTGCCTCCTTACCCTTGACGACTGACTTTGTAGTGCTTCAACCGCCACACAGGTTTACGCCAGTGTCGCAAGGTTGTGGTTGTGATCGGTGTTGATGGGGCTGGGGCTGGGATTGGCGTCTTTGTTGGGCCGATTTTTTTTATCATCAACAAGGAAGATTTCTTCATGGTCAGTTTCATCGCCCACTGGGGCGATTAGTTGTTGCACAATCGTGGATGCTTGGACGCGTCTACTACACGGTCTATCCTCGTGGCGCGCCAATGGCGTATCATAAAGTGCCGTATCGCATGCACTTGGTGGCTTTTTTTAGCTCATATCGTAAATAATCTTGCTGGACAGGGTGGATGCAGCCGTCCACAAGTGGGGGTCACGTGCTTTCAATGCAACAGTTTATCGATTTCGAGGGCGGAACAAGGCCGCCGGGATTGTCTGCGCCGGTTGTTATTATGGACACAGCGCGTGCTCGTTTGCGCTATAGACGTATCCCCATGTTGTCGGACGTGTCAACCGCTCCTCGTGCGCGTTCGTCACACCCCACCCCGTTACATGCCACCGAGCACCGCCCATGTTCGCTAAACAGCCGACGATGACACCTCCGCTTCTCCCGCGCTTGCTTGCCGAAACCCACGCTCCCGCATTTGCTTGCCGAAACCCACCGCCTTGGTTTGACAGATACATTGGCCCGATCGGTACGTCCCTCTCTTCACTAACACGTACGAGCGCTACGTCCTTGAGGTACGTAAGGAAACATCGCCACGGCGGGGCAGGGGTTCGGGTATGTCTTGTGTTTTTGTGTGTTGTTGTGCTTCCGCGTTTTTTGTGTTGTGGTGTTGCTGTGGCTCTGTGTTTTTGCGTCTTGTGCGTCTTTGTGGTTGTGTATACGAAATATATGTGTGTTTTTGTGTACTTTTGTTTTGTATTTCTTGTGTTTTCGTAGCGATGTGTGTGATGGCACTACGGCCACCTGAGACGACGAGACCATGGAAAATGAGGCAGGTGCACCAATGCTGTGTTTTGTTGATGCACCGAGTGTAGGACTTGGATAGCGTGCCACAGTTTTTCCAGCTGACTTAAAACGGAGGGGAGACCTACGCGAATGCTAACTTCCACCGCCACCACCTTCTTGGGCTCCGGCCTTTCCTGACGCCACCCACCCCCTTGATGTCACGACCCTCCGGAAACATCCTTCCCGGTGACGAGCAGAAGGAGCGTGACGACGACATCCCCTTCGAGGAGCAGCTCGCGGCTATGGACGAGGTCGTCAGGGCAGGAAAGGTGCGGGGCTTGGGGGAAAACGGGGGGGGGGGGGGGTGGGAGGGTGTCAGTTTCTGCAGCTTATGTGCCGTTTCTTCGGACTCATGAAACGCTTCTCGGGAGATGTAGTGTAGTTTTTATTCGAACACGGCTAGTTTGTGCGAAATCCTGTTCATTGTCTGTCGGAGATGGGGGGCGGCGGGAGGGTTGCGATTATGGACGTGCGGCGTTGGTGGTGAAACACGCGGAGCTGATGTCATGTCTGTAAGGAATATAAAATGCACGCTAATGAAACACCGGCCCAAGCTTGTTGTCTCCGGGATGTAAATATCCGCTCCCCGCCCGTACTGAAGTGGCCTAAATTTCGTCGTTGGGGCTTTTAGGTGATATTTGCCAGCGTTCCTTTCGGCGACGGGCTTCCTCCTTCCTTGTACCCTCTCCCCTGTGTTGAGGCGCCTAAATAATGGTTACGTTTTTTTTCGTCTCGTTCATAGTTGGTGCCGGTTTCAGCAGCACAGTAGAGTAAGTAGTCCAACTTCCATGCCAGTCTCGATTCACCGAAAGACGTTCACGCGCGGGATTGTGGGTGATATGCGTCACCAAGTTTTGGTCGAACCACCGGACATGGACTCGATCGGGAAATTATACGCCAAGGCGCACCCCTCTTACCCTAGCCACGTTTCGGAGGCAAAACTGTTTGTAATCATAGTTAGAAAAAAAAACACTTGTAAAAGGGTTTCGGTACAAGCAGCCTCGCACATAGTGTGGTGGTGATGACGCGTGCACGGCCTGTGTTTTGTGCGCGGGAAATGCACAGGTGCGGTTCATCGGGACGAGCAATGACACTCCTTACGGCGTGACGAAGATGGCCCAGCTCGGAGAGCGCTTGGGCTACCCACGAGTGGCTTCGGTTCAGGTGCTCAAGCGCGGAACGGGTGGCGATATGCAGACAGACCGCAACAAGTTTTTCTTGGTGGTGTTTCTGAGGCGATGCGCGTTTTTGTTGTCGTTGTTATTGGTGGTGGTGGTAGTGGTGGCAGTAGTGGTGGTGTTTAAGGCAAAGGGCCCACTTTAGAGGTGGAACGCGTGTCCACCGGGGCAAGCAGTTGGTCGATGGACGCCATCAATGAGCGTCCGCCTACACAGGGCGAAGAGGGCGACTACCATACTCGCCTCTTTACCTATATCAACAATGCATTCTGCAACTACGCCGTGGCAACCTTCGTGAGAATGCCGGATGCGTAACGCGCGCCCCTCCTCCCTCCCCCCTCCCCCATCGGGTGTGAAAATTCTACTTTGTCAGAACAACTACAGTCTGCTATGCCGAGCGGACACGGAGCTCTGCTCCATGCCGGAGACGGTTTCGCGGCAAAACGCCGACGTTGGGTTTCTCGCCTACTCTCCCCTCGCCGGCGGGTGCGTTTCGTCATCATTTTTCTTCGCTATTTAGAAGATGCTCCTGCTGTAACCTTTTGTTATTGTGTCTCGGACAATCGTAGGACCCAGTCCAATCAGTGCTGCAAGAAAATGGCAAGACAGCCTTCTCACGTCTAGCGCAACCCTCACAAGGTATTGTTATGCTTTGATGGCAGGTTTTAGGGTATAGCTAGCTCCGCCTCCTGAGCTGCCCCCGGTGCCGTGCGGTCGCCGGTAGCCCATCGAAATGCTGTGGTAGTGCGTTACAGCAGTAGTTTTAACACGCGGATTATCGACACCCCCCCCCCCCCTCGCCGTCGCTTTTGTATTTCGTTTCCGTCCGGCGCTTGGTGCGACCGGCGCAGGGTGTTGTCCGGCAAGTACCTCAACCCCGAGCAGCCGGTTCCCAACGCCAGGCTTAACAAATTCGAGGGGTTCATGGCACGCTACCGGAGCGAGGAGAGCGTAGAGGCATGCACTCAATATGCGCAGATCGCAGAGATGGTGAGGGGTGTATGCTATGTGGGAGGAGGGGGGGGGGGAGTCGCGCGCGCACGGCGTGTGTAAGGTTGGGTGATTTAGCTTGTATTTTTTCCCGGGTGACAGCGCTGCCTCTTCCGGTCGATCTTTGTCTTGTATCCTCGTCGGCCGAACACGGCTTGTATTTGTAATGTTGATTTTTTCTTCGCAATCGCCGCCGCCGTAGTTTTGGGTTGACGTTGACTCCGAGAGAAAGCGGCCTACCAAAGTCGCTGGCGCACACAGACAGGAAGGAG
>JAYJME010004533.1:0-10853 GCA_036873775.1 Costaria costata
TAGACTCTCCTCGAGCGCACGCCGTTCGTCTGGGCTACCGAAGAGGAGCGAGAGGGGGTTCGGCCGAGCCGGGACTGCAACGGGTTGTTAGCCTTGCGGGCTGTGTTGGCCAGGCTCGTGGCGGCCGCCTTGCGGCGGACAGATTCCTGGCGCTTGGCCTCCACCTGGAGCAGCAGGGGTTCATCAAACCAAAAGCAATAGTAAGCAGGGCAGGGCAGGGCGGGGTTAGAGGGTGTAAACCCTTTTAGGGACGCAGGTACCGTACAAAGACCAAATTATTGAGAATTGCGCTGGAAGGGATCCAGGCACAACGAAAAAACACATTAGAAGCGCGGGCGGTGTCGCCTGGTAATAGTCTATTGCTAGGGTGAGCGGTCTGCCTTAGGACTACTGTATCATACTTGAACAAGTAGTATGATATGATGATTCGATCGTGTTGTACAACTGCTGTTGTTCCGGTACTAAATGTATCATCCCCTAGTCTACACATCTAACCGAGCAGCGCCGCTGCTACAATGTGTTGTCAGTTATGCAATCGTCATTGGTGTCCCGCCTTTTCGTCTCTCAAGCCTCAGAGGGTTATCGGGGGGGGGGGGTCCTTAGGCTTAGAAGATACCTGGTAGAGTCGCAGTTGCGAGAATTCCGGACTATATTAAAAGTTCATTTTTCAATTGTGTAATCATAAAACTGAAAGTTGATCAAACAGAGGGCTCTGTTTGATCACCTTATTTTTTCCAGAAAGAAAATTGAAAAATGAGCTAGTCCGAAATTCTCCCAATCCAGAAGCGAGAAACTGGTCTGGATACCTCTTCGAGAGTAGTCAGACTCATTCCGAGAAGAGCCGACTCGATTTCCTCGTTTTACGGGGCAAAAACTAGCTTGAAAGCAAAATAATCTCTGTTACGTAGCAACCTAAAAAAAAAGCCCCCCATAAGAAACGGCCTTACTCGTAGGTATAGTACGGATACTCACTATTAATAGTAATAGCAGCCTATACATGTTTAAGGGAGAAAAACAGGTCACGTACTACACTAGGGGTAAGCGGACACTAGACAAAACAACACGGCATCCCCCCCCTGTCAGAAAAGAAAAGCACACCGCCAGTGAAGGGTGCATTTTTTTGTTGCGAATTTCACAAAAAAATATCAGGGCATTCCTCGGGACGCGTTTTCGACTCCGGGACCAAATCCCGCGGGATTCAGTTACCCCGGAATTTCACGCTACTATTTGTATGGGATCTGGCCACCGCGGGACTCCCTGGCACGGGATTCAGCCACCACCGAAATAAACGGGAGATTGTATCCGGGATCTATGATAGCCACGACGGACTTTGGCGAATTTGTTAGTGCGGGATCCGGCTACCGCGGTACACCCCGGGACGGGATCCAGCCACGACGAGACTAAAACGGGACTATTTGTGCGGGATCCGGCTACCTCGGTTCTACACGGTATTTGTTTTTTTGCAGCGCTCTACTGGGGGAGATATATACAAGCGGGGGGTAAAACATAATATGTGCCTCGTAGGTGAAAACTGATTAATGTCTTGAAATAGTACGGATTAAATAAAAAAAATGGCGTTTTATCGTAGGCTTTTAAGAATAATATTCCTTACGTCACCGCGATTTTCAATATTTTACACCAGATTTAAAGTACTATACACGAGTAATAGCACATATTAATAGTATCAATAGTCGCTTTCGATGGTGAGCACGTGAGCACCTCAGACGCCCGACATCTTCAGTTCGAGTATACGTATCATAGTATACGTATCATACGTACCCAATACGCAGAGAGTTAGTCGTGCTGGAACAAGACGATGGCAAGATGGGAGGGAGCCTCCCACCTTTTACTATTTATACTACAATACATTGCACATAAGCATACCTGGTATACCTGACTCTAATTCCTACCGGTAGTAAAAAAAAAAAAAAAAAACGGGAGTGCAGTCCTAAAGGGGATATACTTAAATATACGGCATACAGCACACACACAGCATACAGCGGGGGCTGCGGTTTAAGATAGGGCGTGTCAGGCCTGTTTCACCTCTCTCTTAAAGTTGACCTACTCTTAAACCAAAATGGGTATTATTATGGCTTTTAGTATAACCGTGCCAAGCGATCTTGACCTCTCTTACATCGGCACTTCTCTTAAACCTTAGCCCCCACTGCTGTACCTGGTATTCGACACCATGGTCGACGCACGCTGTGTACGAGACGAAGAGGTTTATCCATAACCGTTGTTGGTAGTACAGTAGTGTTATTCTTCTTTTCTGCAATGTGCAGTGTCTGGTGTCTGGTTTGCTGGCTGGCTTGTGTGTGTTCTGCTTTTTTTATCACCGGGGGTGTTTTTCTGTGGTGGGGTGGTATGCTAAGAGAAGGGTGCAGTATTAACAGTGTGTGTGTTCGTCACATTAAACCGTTCTTCTACTCGTCGACATCCAGCGCACCCATTGTCCGTGCTGATTCTTCACCCTAGGAGAAACACGCTTTGTGGTCACAAGCTAAGACACAGATAATACAGTACAAAAAAAACATGCATCGTACCACGCACTCTGTCATGCCAGCGTACTGGGTACGACAGGCACAGCAGCAATCCCTACGTCAGATAAATCAAAAAGAAAAAAAAAAAACTAAGAAAAAATGATAGAAACAAAATAAACGAAAAGCGAAAAGGAATGAGAACAAAATCATTACAGAGTATTAATGTTAATAGTTATAATATGATATGTTTCCCACCAGAGCACGGGGAAAGCAACGGTGACATATACTGCTGCTGCTGCTGCTGCTGTGTCGTGATGATAATACACGCGCCATTGTTGCTGGGGGGTCTGTCCATTGAGTCGCTATGTAAGGCTGTCGTGCTGTTGTTGTCGTTCATGCTATATATGTGATCGTATTATAGGTATGATATGTGTCTATGGGGTATTCTTGTACTGCTTGAGGGCATAACATACGTTGCACCTACAGCAGTACACACTATTAGTAGTGCATAACATCACAAGTACCTCAGTACGTTGTGAATGCACACAGCACACAGCAACCCCTTGCTCGAGTACAGCGCGGTTGGGTCGGAGATTTTGGAAGCACTACGCTGCTGCTGTAGTCTATTAATAGTCTATTAGCGTACCAGGTACCTGGTATATACTATCGAGATACCAACAACCGACCGGCTCGCGCCTCGTGCCTCGTGCCTCGTGGCGAAAGCAACTCGTCGCAAGGGGCAGATGGCCGATTTTGGATGTTAATTTTAGTATTAATAGTGCGCTTTGTACTTGCAATGCTGCTGTACCTGGTATGATCTGAAATCTGATGCCATGCATGCATGCAACGGCGTGTACGTATACAAAATATTAAAATGTACTGTTAATAGTGTAGCCTATCTTGCTGGTAGGATAATATCTACCAGGTAAGAATTAATCGTATACTTATGTATGATATATATGAATATTATATACCAGATATATGATACGAGTATATATGATATCATACGAGCATGATATTATGATATTATACAGACTGATATTATATTACTATTAATATTAATATTATTATTAATAGTACCCATTTCCGGAGACGGTGGGTTTGTCTTCCGTCTCTCGGTCTTTCCGCGTTTCGCGGTGATGAACTTTTTGTCCTAAATTTCCTAATTTCCAATTTTCCTAATTTTCCTGGGGGGGTTTTCGCGCCTTTTTTTGTTTCCAAAACAACCTTCCTTCAACGTTCCATCACAGAAGAGAGAAAAGAAGGAAAAGGAAAGGAAGAAAAAAAAACGAAAGAATAAAGAAGACAGAAGGAAGGCCCAACGGCCCAACCATGATTGTAGAAACTCGCAACGCTTTTCCCATAGAATCCCAAACGCGATTGCGGCATCGTCGCGTTGTCGTGTGTCGCGTGTAGCAAGGCGCCTTTTAGGTGATGCGCTGTTGCGCTGCGCAACATATTACGTACCGCGAAATCGCGGATATACGCAACACGTGCCGAACGCATGTTACGACTTCCCGCAACACGTTAACCCCTTATGAGCCGGAAACGGTTTTTGGGGACAAAACTACTTGGAAATATTGTGGGATACTTTTTTCGGTACGTATTAACAGGGTTGAAAAAAAATGCGCAACACGTTTCGCCGTATAATATGTACGTAAGCGATTTTTTTGTGTACGGAGTTTTTTGCGCCGTATCATAGACGAAAACTGTTTTTTTTTTTTTTTTTCGCCGTATGATAGGCGAGAAAACGTTTTAGGCGATTTTCGCCGCAGACGAACAGTTTTTGAAGCCATTTTTTATGGTTGAAAGACGATTTCCTCTTTTTGTCACTATTAATACTACTGCTATGTTGTATTGTTCGGTTGTGTCGCTGGTTTCCCGACGTAATTTTACGTATAAATCACAATTTTTAATGTACACCAGGTACCTGGTACCTTTGGTATGATATATCGCATTTTTTTTACTCCGGCACCCCTGCGGGGTGCGCAACACGCCTTCCGTCGGCCCAAAATGTGCCCCTGGTGTGTACCGGTAGTAGTGTCATGTACCTTGTGCCATGCACCGTCTTCTCGAGTCCCGGCACCCGATACATATATGCATGCGGCTCGTGAAAAATTACAAAAATACAGCAGTTTAAGTGTAACATATAGAGTACTACACCAGGTAGCAATACACCGTCCGCGTGGCATATTATACCGGTAGCTGTATGATATGATGTGCTATTATAGCTGTGTTATGTGCGAGTGCCATTTTTTTTTTTTTTTGTCTTTTGTTCTGCGTTTCCGCCCCCTCGCACACTCAACCTACTCCGTTCTACCACTGTTTCGGTACGTAAGTAGCCCCTGTTATGGGACACTATTACAGGGGACCATAGTTAATAGGACCTACTGCAGACACAATAGGACCTACTGTAGACACCAAAACCTAAATATTTCCCTGTTTTTGCTAACAGCATTTGGTCCATAGTTAATAGGACCTACTGTAGACACAATAGGACCTATTGTAGGCACCAAAATCTACATATTCGCCTATTTTCGCTAACAACATTTGGTCCTATTTACTATGGTCCCCCGTAATAGTGCGCTCGGGATTGGAGGTCTTTTATACCGACGTCCCTGATGAGAGTTGGTGCCGGTCGTTTACAGTCGATAGTGGGAAAAAAAACGGTGCACAGAAATCTGAGGTCCCTTATATAGGTACCGTTTTACCTTAAAAGGGGCCCCTTAAATCGGGCTACCTACTGTTATACTGTATCGATACTCAACCTACCCTGTGTTCGACAACCTCTCTCAGGTTCCCGTTTGCAGACCATACCTGCCCCCCCCTGGAGTCCGTGGTTAACTTCTGTGAGAGCGCCAAGGCCTGGCTGGACACGCACGAGGACAACGTGGTGTCTCTCCACTGCAAGGCGGGCAAGGGGAGGGCGGGGATCATGGCGGCGTGCCTCATGGTCCGCTTGGGGGACACGGCGAACGCGGCGGTCTCGAAGTTTGACGAGGTGAGGCGGCTTGGCTCCTGGCACCGGTTGCTGTGTTCAAGTGTGAGGTGAAGGTGCTGTATGTGCCCAGTGGAAGGGTTAGCGTGACGGTGAACATTAGTTGCTGTGTCTAATTAATGTAAGGACAAGCTGCTTTGTGAAGTGTGAACCTTAGATTGCGCGCCCTAAAGTGTTTTCCATGTAGCGTGTGCGTGCGTGCGCCTGTACGGTAAGTGCATCGAGGTGAAAGGGGCTGGCTGCTGGCATGGGTTGCTGTGCGACGTGTGAGCGTGAGTTGCTAAGTTGCTGTTTCAAGTGTAAGCATGAGTTACTGCGTCAAGTGTAAGCATGGGTTTCTGTGTCTTAAGTGCAAGCCTGAGTTAATGTGTCAAGTGTAAGCAAGCCTAAGTTTCTGTGTCAAGTGTAAGCATGAGTTTTCTGTGTCTTAAGTGTAAGCATGAGTTACTGTGTCAGGTGTAAGCATGAGTTTCTGAGTCTTAAGTGCAAGCATGAGTTGCAGTGTCAAGTGTAAGCATGAGTTTCTGTGTCTTAAGTGCAAGCCTGAGTTACTGCTGTGTCAAGTGTATGCGTGAGTTTCTGTGTCGTAAGTGCAAGCACGAGTTACTGTGTCAATCAAGTGTGGGCGTGAGTTGTTGTGTTAAAAGTGGTACCATGAGTTGCTGTGCGAGGTAGTGGGAAGATGAGTTCCTGTGTTAAGTGTCAGGGTGAGCATGAGTTGTTGTGTCAAGTGGGAACATGAATTGCTGTGTCTGTTATTACGGGGGACCATAGTTAATAGGACCTACTGTAGACACAACAGGACCTACTGTAGACTCCAAAACCAATATGTTTCCCTATTTTTGCTAACAATATTTGGTCCATAGTTAATAGGACCAACTGTAGACACAATAGAACCTACTGTAGACACCAACACGCATATATTTCCCTATTTTTGCTACCAATATTTGGTCCTATTTACTATGGTCCCCTGTAATAGTAGTGTGAGCGTGAGTTGTCGTGTCAAGCGTGAGCCGGAGTTGCTGTGTCCGGTGCGAGGACGAGTTGCTGTGAGAAGTGCGAGAGCTAGATTGCGCGCCTACCCTGTCTTCCACGTGACGTAGGTGCCCGTGCCATAAATGTGTTGCTTTGTGAAATGGGGAGGGTGTTGTGCTGCCGCCTGTGGGGTGGGCGTCGAGCCCTATTTTTTGTCGTCTTCCAAGCCTCACGTGTTATCTCTGGGTCTCGCCGTTGTCGTGAGGTTCGATCGATACGTTCGCCTGCCATGGTACGCAGGCAGTTGGGAATGTTACTGTTTGCTGTCACGCCCAATTGCCCCCCGACGTCCGTGCTGACCTTTGTGACCATGCCCACCATGCTGACCAGACGAGGGTCTCCGACTTGAAAGGGCTGACCGTGGTGAACCAGCGCAAGTGGCCGTTTATGTACGAGAGGCTTATCAAGGAGGTGAGGCTCGCTTTCTATTTATAGGCTGGGCTTGGTCTTTATGTTGTTACCAGATACCCGAGGGTATGATATACCAGGTGTATATGTTTTATATACCGGTCTTGAGAAGCATACCGGTACCGGCATACGCAGCGGTAATTTGTTTGATGCCCCCCCCCTGAACTTGCCGTTTGAAACTGAAAGGTTTGTCGGCACCTTGCGGCGTTTCCTACATAGTGCAATGTCTCCACGAGGATTTGTTTACACCCATGTTGTGCAGGGGGGGGGTTCCGGCCACCTGCGTTGCCATAGAAACGTCAACGGCCTAAATAAAACATGGTATACTGTTAATAGTGTACGTCAACACACGAAAACGTCAACACACGCCAGTATCCCCGGTACCTATATATATGTACCAGTTAGTACATGTCATTTCTACTGTATCATATATATACTATACATGATATATAGAACACAGCGAACGGTTTCATCTGAAGGCAGCACATACAACAAACATGCGCGATAGCTGGTGTACTGTATTCCAGCAGTATGACATTATATATTATTACAAGGTCCCCCTTCGGGATGTGGTTGACTTCAAACCTCGGGGGTGTCGTTTGTTGAAAAGGGGGGGGAGGGGCAAAATCAGGCGTCCCTATTTACTCGGAGGAGCACTGCTGTAGTCTATACCGGTACCTGGTACTACAGTAGTACGACTGTTTGTATATGCGACAGGATGAGGTTGGACGACATGTGGTTGATCTTAAATTTACGTGGAAGTGTTTGTACCATTGATTGCATGTATCTTCTGGCGCGCACTGCACACGCATACGAATACGAAAGCACTGTGGCCAGCCGTGGCTGTCACAAAGGCCAGAGTATGAAGCGCTGGTGGCGTTTTTACTGCTACCGTTGTTATTGTGTGTACCGCAGCTGCGCGGTTGCTTTTGAAATCCCGAGGATGTGTGATGCCCCCTGCGCAGCATCCAAATAAGTGTACCTCTACTCGTACGCAGTTCTAGATTATGTGTTCGTTCCTATTTCCTACAGCAGTAGCTCGACAGGAAACATGGCACAGACACGCACACACACAGACGCACCGTCCATGGTCTTCACCAAAGGAAGAACTTGTCGTGCGACTGCTGCCGTACCGTGGCTGCCACCAAGTAGAGAGCTTGAGAGACGGTGAGATGCAGCCATCACCATGATACAGCGGCAGCAGAGCAAACATGCTGAATTGTGGGTTTTTCCGTCGTCCTGGGAAGCTCTGGGTAGGCGGAAACATAACCCGCTACAAAAGCTATTTCCGCGCAACTTTGAGTCCGCGCCACGGAGCCCGGCCGGGGCACCGTCCGTGGCCGTCACAAAAGGAAGACCTTGGTATGCGACTGCTGTTTTACTGTGGCTTCCACCAAGTAGAGAGCTAGAGAGCTTGAGGGGAGCAGAGCAAAAGTGCTGAATACGAGGTTTCCATCGTCCTGGGAGGCTGTAAGTAGTCGGAATCAGTTCCCGCTTAAATACATATTTCCCCCGCAACTTTGAACACCCAGAGCACGCGCCACGGAGCCCGGCCGGGGCCCAGACTTGAGGCGCAGTGCACACGCGGGCCCCCCGGCGTGTGCTCTGCAGCCGAGGGAGCGAGAAAATACCCTCGGCCGGAAGAGAAAAAGCTTGGCTTTGTCCGTAAAAAATGCACTTCATACATATATAGACATTTCGAGTCTCGCGCTTCCCGCAGTTTTGTAGTTCTGTCCTCTTACTGGAAATGTTTTGTTGCTGTTATGCGTCATCTTCGTCATGTAGTGTACGTCGCATGTCGTGCCTCGACGTCCTTGTGCTACTACTGCTGCTGTCGTTTCTTGTGTTCTGGTTCTGAAAGAAGCACAACGATAGCCGCGGACATATAGTCAACTAACTGAAGGGTTTTGTTGTGCTGTCGAGCAGTTGTGGGGTGTTCAAGACAGCATCGGATTGGTACCAGGCCAGGACCCGGATCTGACGGCACCAGCACCGGGGGTGGCGTGTATCAGGGAGATATCGATTCAGCTCCAGCCCAAGGCTAAGGGAGGCAAGAAGAACGACAAAATCCTGGTACGTATTATATGCGCATTAGAGAGTTTTCAATGTATGATACACGTTTTTTTTTGTACCCATCGCTTTATTCTCCGGCCCAGCTCGCAGTGATTGACGGGACTTTGAACAAACTGTGGTCTAAGCTGTCTACCCTTCTCGCCTTTGTCTTTTTTATCACGCATACAATACAACATACGGTTCGGTATTTTCCTATAGGTCGCCGATTTTTTTCGGGTCGATTTTTCCTTGTTCATGCTCGCGCACTTTCTTTCCAATGCTGCTGCGTCATTCGATATCTCACACTCATCGCTACGAGTACCCTTGAGGAATGACACGTCAGCGATGCATGTAGGATTCGCGTTTTGGCTCGTTTGCGTGATATACACGGTACGCTGTAAACGTTAGTGAGAATGTGTTGCGCTCTCATTTCGTACGTGTAGACTCCCCATCGCTCAGCACCTGCCGTGCGAAAAAACCTATCGGCCGGATAACTATCACGGGCCTTGGAATCGATTCCCTGTTAACGCTGCCAGATCTCCCCTCTCTCTCTCGTACCGTGGGCATGCCTGTCCCAACCGGCGCACCCGTGTGCATGTGCATGTGCATGTGCAGCCGAGTCTGTCCTGCGCCATCTTCCAGCAGGAGACGACAGGCAAGACGCTGGTGCACCGGGCTAAGATGGTGCTATCGGAGCCGGAAGACGGCGACTCGGGATCGGTCTACGCGGCGGCTTTGCCTCGCAGCGCGGTGGTGCAGGGCACGTTTCAGGTGACCAGTCGGTAGAAATCGGGCATAAATCACGCAGTTTTTGTAAGTTATAGCCGATTTTGGATAGTTTACATGAAAGGTATGAATAAGATTAAAGTCACCACACGGTATTATACCTTCCTAGTTGTAGAATTCATAAATCCGTCGAGATTTGGAACCAACACAATAGCAAAAAAAAAACTGGTTTTTGATCCGATTGTTCGGAAAAAAAAAAAAAAAACTGTACGCGTAAAACGATTTAGCTCAATCAGGCCTGTTACGGTGATGGTTACGGTGCTGAGCGCATCAACGTCGTTGCCTATACCTGCCTGGTGCCTGGTACCCTGGTACAATTACGAGCGAATTAATTCGAGGGTCTAACGTTGACAGCGCAAAATAACTACCAGGTACTATCAATGGTTGCCGAAGCGTCCGCCTCGGCTCTCCCTGTATAACAAGACAAAAGCAACAAGCACATATTTGATTGGGTTGGGTTGGGTCGTCGGGTTGGGTTGGTTTGTAACTGTCTTCAACGCACACAAGTTTACGGCAGTTGCAAGAGTTGACAGCACTTGCTACAGTTACGACGTAGCGATGACCAACTATTAGACGCTGGCTGCTATGAAGCCTGCTGCAAGAGAAAAATGTATTTATTTACGGGGGACCATAGTTAATAGGACCTATTATACTGTAGACGCAATAGGACCTACTACTGTAGACACCAAAACCTAAATATTTCCCTATTTTTGCTAACAATATTGATATTTGTCGATAGTTACTATTAATAAGACGACCTGTAGACACAATAGAACCTACTATAGACACTAAAACCTATATATTTCCCTATTTTTGCTAACAATATTTGGTCCTATTTACTATGGTCCCACGTAATTGTACGGACGGACGGACGGACTGGGAGGCAGAAGAAAATGACTTCACGTCGCTTCCTTCGCTTGTCTGTTGCCTTGTGTATAATATGGAGCCGCCTTTGGCACAATTCTGGATTATTATCTAGGATACAGTATATAAATCGGGGAATTGGTCTCGGCCCGCGTGTGGTTCCAGTGTTATGAGAGGGGATATATCGAAAAACGCCGAAAACACTTCTTTAGACCCTAACACTAACCCTA
>JAYJME010004534.1:0-10853 GCA_036873775.1 Costaria costata
ATTCGTTTTGCCTTTTCGTTTGGTTGCTGTTCGTAAACTTCACCGGTTAACGCACATTGTGGTTTATAAAAAATGATTGAACTGACTTGACGAGATCGAGGAATGGTCCCAGAGTAGTACTTCGTATATTGTCTATTGTAAGCAGGTACGTACGTAAAAATGTGTGGGAAGCGCGCATACTGCTGATACCAGATGTACTCGTGTTGAGCCGCCAGGCACACACACCAGGACCACCGCACCGAGATAGGCATAGTGCCCCTGTATCATGCCCCCCGGTGAAAAAAGGGCTTGCAAGAAGGCGGAGACCGATGACAACGAATCCTGGGCCGGACACTCTATCTAACGAGGTAGTTGGCGTGGTTATCGTGTGGACTCAGTTCGAGTACTCGTACATATGATACGTTCATACCGGTAAAATATATCCGATCTCATATCTGCAGTACATACCAGGTGTATATTATACTAGTGGTACGGTGAACTATGCCCGAACGAGGTTGGTATAGCGGCAAATAGCAGCCTACATCAGCAGTAGCAAACCTCACCTATCATAGGCCCATACCGGTATCCATAGGAACGCAGGTGCCCCCCTTGTCAACTTGTGACACCCCCGACAATTCAAAGCAACCACATCCCGAAGGTAAACCCTGTATTACTACTACGTACCAAGTGGACTTTTGTTGGGGATCTGCGGCACGTACTATTGGAATTCAAATTCGTAAAACTGGCAAGTGACCAGGCAGTAGCGTCCAGTGTTCCTATGCCACCCATAGGAACCCATATTCGCGTCGTTCTGCTGGCATGTTCACATGCGAGCATAGAAGCATGGCACATGGAGCACATGGCGCATGGAACGACCACATGGCCCAAAGAACCATGGCCCGCACATGTCGTTGGATGGCACATGGAACCATGGCATACACATATGTCTGCGCCATGACAAGTGTGTTGCAAGCACGTACACATCGATCCATGGCACACACGTATCTATCTGCACCTACCTACTTCTCGAGTGATTTCCTCGCCTCGTCGTTTGCCAATCTGTTGCTGTACCTGTACCACGCCAACACTTCAAGCTCTATACTTTGAGGCGGCCACCCGGTACAACAGCAGCCACGCTTCAAGTGTTTCCCTTTGTAACAGACAAGAACGACGATTCGTGTACTAGCCATCTTACAGTCGGATCCTAGAGCAGTTCCCTAGGTTTACCTAGGGTTGTCTATTTCCAAAATTCGAAACCTGTCCGTCCGACGACACAGCGAAGCTCCGAACGACGAGAATTTGCCCCCCAAACAGCACCCAACATTGACACACATACCGCGCGAATCGATAGCCGACACAAACACAAGCAGTCTGGGACAACGTCCGGCTTCAACGGAGCCCTGCGCCTCGAACTACACGATCCACCCCCACCAGGGACAATCGCTTGTAGGCAATCGCTTGTGCCAGTCGTCGCTTGTGCCAGCGTCGGTACAAGCAGTATGGGTCGTGAAGTGCATACAGTGCATCGATCGTGACAAAAGTGGCATCCAATCGCCGAGGCTCCGGCTGCCCACCGGGATTGGTGGACGCCGTTGTTGAGGTCGTTGCCCGCCGCTGACAACGGACCGTGCTAGCTGGGATCAAGCTGCGAGCAATTTTAAGCGCTGCTGGGAGTTGTGTTACATTCTGAGGCATGATTATTTGCTATTATGGGTGCACGTAGCAACGTTTCCCACAGACAGAAGCCCCGGCACCAATTCCAGTCGGGCAGGGAAAGTGGGCTGCCGCCGGGGATTTAACCCTAAACCTAGTGAGAATAGGATGATAGCAAGCCCATCCACTACGTACACTTGATGCAACTGTATGACTGCATCAGTATCTCAGCGCAACTTCATGTTCAGTGCCTACGAAGTACACCTTCTTTGCTGTGCAATCACCAATCGTGAGTCCCTTGTGAGGAGTCTTACCATCGAACACGTTTTCAGCGTCTCCAGGCAGGTGATTGCTGGCAACGCTGTAGCACACCCGCGCAGATCGCTCCAGGCGACTAGCCAGCTCATGCTCAGACTTGCCATGACGCACAGAAAATGCCGTTAACAGGTACAGTGCCGTTTGAACTAAACCATGGTCACCATGATCGGGTTCGCGCCACCCCGGTTGCCACTGCTTTTGGCCATCACCACTCCAGACTGGTTGCCCCTCCTGCTGATAGTGCTGCTGCTGCTGCTGGCGGCAGTACTGCTGGTTCTGGTGCGCGTAATGCTCCGGCTGCTGTTTCTGTTACTGGTGACCAAGTCCTCGGTTCCCCCACAATCATCGTCGGTGCGGTCCCCACCTCTCGCCCCCATCATCACCACCAGTCGCTTCACATTCACCGCTCGGGACCAGGGCACGCGTGTTTCCCCCCGGCTTTTCCTTTCCTCTCTGCTTCCGCTCAAGGTCTGGGCTAGCATGTGACTCTCACAATGGAACGGTTCACGACGATTTAGCTATACCAGCTTGTCCGCCGCAAAGCTACCGAATTTTCTCGACAATCCGGCTGAGTAGAGTTTCTTGCTCTCTGTCGGTCACGGTGATGGCGGGGCTCTCAGGTTGTGTCCCGGTCTTGGCACCGCCGCTTCTCCGAGAGGCTTGCTCGTTGTCAAGCCTTCCTTGCTTTTTTTTCCAACTTGTCCTCCATTATATCCGTCAAACAATCTTGCTTTCATGCCTTCCGCTGTTTTGGCGAGATGGGGATCGTTCTAACCGCTTCCCCTAGCCCATAGAGTCTCGACAGTCAATGATAGCGTGATCGAGATTCTGGAGCGTGAAGGGCCTTACGCAAGTAGGCGAGGTTAACGGGCTCAGAATCATGGTTGGACTCGCGTGTCATGTTACATCGGAGTTACGGCTCGTCCATGTCGGACGTCGGTCATCGCAGTTACATCAAGTAAGTAAATGCCCCCGGAATAGTCAAACCTTTAACCTCTACGTGTCCCACCGCACACAAGACTGCGCGATGCCTTTCAGCTGTGTTCCAAACACATTCAACAGGATCAAGCATGGGACTGTGGTTAATCGGGTCCTTGTTTGTAATTGTGATGAAATATATGTGGCAATATGACGTTAGCGTTGGTCCGCTCTGTTGTCCATTCTTCCCCTACATTTCACGTGGACTCACCGTGGTTTTCTGTGCGAAGCATGTCTTCGTTCATGTACGCCTGCACCTGTGAGTTCGACTGCCAAATTGGTTGATATTGGCTTTGTAAACTGCGTGAGGCCGCTCGGTCGCGCGTCTACACTGACACAGTATCGCCCGCCAATGCCAACAGACGTCGCCAATGCCAACAGATGTCGCCAATGCCAACACACGTTACATTGTACCGCAATGCCATGGTTGCGTCACGTTGCCGCAACACATGCGCCTACTGTAGATCATCGTCCTTGTAGGTGCAACGTTCAGGACGTAGTACATGATTTCCTCCGGATTTCTACGAGAGGCTAAACACGCAGAGTAGTATCACGAGGAAACACCGCTTAAAAACACAAGGTGTTTAAATCGATGTCAAAACCGCCACAGACCAAACCGTTCGAGAGCTGAGCTGCACATCCGTAGCTCCTTTAACAGCGAAGATAGGTCCCGCTCGGGAATGGCCTTCACATGCAGTATATGCCCTCGGCGCTCGGTGCTCGTATGTAAATACCGCGAGACTCCGTATCCAACCGTCATCCTCCCACCATCATCCCACGCACAGGGAATTACTCATGCTGCGGAGAGAAAGCACGAGTTCCTGTCCGAACGGGTGATGGAGATCATCGACAAAGTGAGTACTCGCAAGCAGTCTCGGGATACCCGTTCCTGCCCCCCCCCTGATGCCGCATTCCCGTCAAAATATTATGTTCGGTTTTCCTCTATAGGTGCCTGAGGATGCATGGAAAGTGTCTCCCTTTCGCGCGCGACATGGTGTTGAACGCTTCTTCTTTTTTATTGTTGTGCGTTTCCATCTTTGTCCGATGCCTCGTATCTCTCGCTGACCGAAACGACGTCCGTTTGTTTGTTTTCTCTTCGAAGATGTACGGGAAGGACTACCACCTGCTCGGGGAATACTTTTAGGATCTGCAGTAGGACCTGGATCAGCGTGATGCTTCCACGGTTCATTGAGCGTGGCAGCATGCGCGAGGCAATTGCAAATTTTGTCTGTTAATGAGGCAAGGTTTCCAGTACAGGCTTTCATTTTTAACGATGCAGGGCTAGGACTCCGCGATTTTCTTTCGTCTAATACGCCTCTTCATGGTGGGGTGCGTCTGCATTTCAAGGGTTACGATTGTCTGCGCCAGAGCCGGTGATCTGAATGCCGTGGGGGACATTGTTAGTCGAACGTTCACGGCGAATACCGAACGTGAACGCGAGCTTTCAGCTCCTGTTGCGAGTAATATACCTAGTACTTAGTGTTCCAATGTGTTTGGGCAAGGTTTAGAAATGGATACCCCAGCATTTCTTGCCGTTGCTCGCGACATCGAGACAGCGGCCGACAGATCCAAGTTGGGCGCTGAGGTAAAAGTTCGGTTCCCTTCCAAAACGATAGGTAGCTACGTGGGTTGTCCGTTGACTATGCAACCAACACGTCCGTCGATCAGCCGTTTCCTCCCCCAAGTCCTTGAGGCTGCGGTTTTGTTTCTAGCTTAGGTTACTACACCCAAAACTTAGTTTTTGCAACAGGGAAGTCGGTTTTGTGCTTTCTGTTACGCGTTGTATTCGTCTTCTGTACAGCCCCCCGTTCGTATTGTTTGAAACGCATACGGCTAGCTGCAAGTACGAGGCACTCTCGTATTACTACTACTGCAAGTACCACGCACGATTACCAAGTTACTGCTCTTTGCACGTGCTACGATTGCGGCAACACATTTTAGCGCGAGATATTTTGCTTGACGAACTGCTCAATGTAGCCGCTGGAGCCCCCCCTTTTGCTATACAATGTACGTCGCTATACACCTCTAGGCCATGGCCTGTTTGTACAACTTTCCTCATACGTCTCTCTTTGGGTGAGATGTAGAGTTTCTCCAGTGAGGAACCCCGTAAATAGCTCGGTACGCCGAAACCGTAGCATGCGTCTCTTGTGGTAATTAGGTCGCTATCTTCCCTAAAACTCCTCTTCAAAGCGAGCGGGGTGCGTACATGTTGTGACCAAAGCGTGGTCGGTAGATGGTCCGCTACTGAGCGCACGAGGCGTGTGTGTTAAATTGCTGGCATCGTCACGTTTCTTGTGCGTGAAAAGGGCTCGGAGTTCTCGACTATCCAGAGAAGGACGTGGATAGGGGAATGCCGCGGATACTCAATTGTACGAAGATTTAGGTTGGAATCGGTAGGCGGCACTAAGAATGGTGCGTTTCGTAAGAACTCTTGACGTAGAGAATTTAGGTAGATTGTAGGTACGTTCACAGAATAGAGGCTGATGTTGGGTTCTAAGATCATTTTTGGACTCTGGAGGTATACGAGTACAATGTTCGCTTTAAAATCCGGAGTTTTATCTTTTTGGAAATAGAGGATTTGGATTTGGAAACTAGGTTTTCGATTTGGAATTTTTGAGGTTCGGGATTGTTTTTGCTAATGGCCTTTGGATGTTGGGTTTTGGCGTTTGAGGTTCAGAATCTTTTTGCAGTGAGCATGTTATTTCGATGATTGATTTCCACCCCGTTCACTGTGCAGCAAGGAATTGCTAGCATTTTGTACTTCGCACACAAATACACGGTTTATTTGGAAAGTTGATAAAAACTATTCTGCGTCATATCGTGTACAGAGCAGGGAGGATGTTGGTTGATGATTGTAGCAAGATTATCAAGGCCTATCACAGTGGCTGATAATCGAGACGGGACGGGACGGAGGTGTTTTGACTTGTTTGGCGGGCAAAATTTTGAAGATGGGACGGGACGGGACGGTAAAATGACGACCAAACAGGTTGTCGAGACGGGACGGACGGGACAGTGGGTGTACAATTTCTCAACGGGACGGGACGGTAAATTTCAACGTGGTAGATTTTCACGACAAGACGGGACGGTACAGTTCAATGGATTTATTTTCTCGACGGGACGGGACGGTAAGAGTTTTTTCCACGACGGGACGGGATGGTAAACATAATTTTCACGACAGGACGGGAAGGTAAATGCAATTTTTCACGACGGGACGGGACGGTAAATACAATTTCAGGTGGCTGAGCAGGCCGCTTGTTCCGGAGCTTTTCTTTCCCGCTGCAGGGTCCGCGCGGGTGTTCGTGAAAAGCTTCCCGCACCGCTGGCTGCGCGCACGAAGCAGCCCCGAGGCAGGCAACTCTGTGACCACCGTGCACTTGACGTTTTTTTTCCCGACCGGTGGGTCAAACTCCGAGAAGTGTTGCCACACGGGCGACATCTTCTGAAGCCGCCCCACCCCTGCCCCAAGAACGATTGCCGTGCCAGCTGGTAGCTCTTCTGATGGCTGTGTTTGCGCTGTGGCGCTGGTGGCTGTCGTGGTTGTGGTGGTTGGTGGTGGTGGTGGTGGTGGTGGTGATGGGGGCGGCGGCGGCGGTGGCGGTGGTGATGCTGGTGCCCGTGCTGGTTGCTCAGCCGCGCTCGTGAGATACGCATCCATGGCGCGGTGCCGGCCACGGCGGTACTACTGGTGCCGTTGCTGTGCTGTGCGTGGTCTGGTGTGTGGGTGCGAGCGGGTGGCTGGTGGGTGTTGCCACTGGAAATCATATGAGTATTAACTAAATAATAAATACGTACGTACGGTACAATTTTTCAAATTTTAATATTTTCGTATTTCGTAAATTCGTATAACTGCAATTTAATGTACATACCAGTCTGCTGTGAAGAAATATAAACAAAGTGAATTTCCAATGTGAAAAACGCAATTTCGTAAATTCGTAAATTCTTGGTGGGAACGGACGGGAACAGACAACGGGCAGGGGCGAATCTTGGACGGGAGGGGGCAAGTTTCGTCGGCGGGACGGGACGGTAAAGACAACGGTGCAGGTTTGGACGACGGGACGGGACGATAAATGACAGTATCTCGACCGGACGGGACGGTAATTTCCGAGTGATTTCATCGACGGGACGTGACGGTAATGTACAATGGGAGTGGTTTTCTTGACGGGACGGGACGGAAATGTACAACGGGGCAGAGTTTGATGACGGGACGGGACGGTAAGTGACAACGGTTGGAGAATTTGTCGACGGGACGGGATGACGGGACCAGTTTGACGACGGTTTTACCGTTCCGTCCCGTCCCGCCGTTACTGTCGTTCCCGTCCCGTCAAAATACCGTGATAAGCCTTGGTTTTTTCATACGTGTTGTACCCATCGTACTACGTACTATTAATAGCGCGGAAAAATACCAAATCGTCGAATTTGCAACTTTTTCTTGACTTTAGGGTGATACTGGCTGGCACTTCGAGATCACAAAGTCGTCTCGCTAGTCGTTTCTGGTTGCCTGCGGCTGCTGTCCGGTGCACCCGACGCCCTCACGCACCCCATACTGAGCGTGACTCAATTTCACGGGCTGTGGTTGCTTTTGACAAGCTGTAGCTGTCCGCAAGTGAAGTTGCAAACGTTCAGTTGGGGATCGATTTTTTGTCTCCTTTTGTGTCGTCCAAATTCCGACCAATTTCGACCACTGCTGCAGCGCCCCTAATAAGTTGAGGTGTAGACCTCCGTTGAGAAAGCGCGAACGGGCGATCTTGGAGAGAATCACAAGCTGCTGTAGACGAAACACTAATATTGAACACAAGCTCTCTGCTAAGGCACGAACCAGCCGAAAGTCCAAATGCAGCGTGATAAAACAGTAGGGCCTGACCCATTTGGTGTTTTTATTTTTATTTTTTTCTTGTGCCCATTTTCTCGGGATGGCACGTGCCCAAATAAGCAAACTTTGGCACCAAGTTATGGCCATTTCCCCCTGTTATGCCACCTGTTATGGCCGGTTTATGCTTGATTTTGTCGGTAATGCATGCATGCGCATAAGAGCAAATTATGTCAGCAGGTTACGCCAATTTTCCGCCGCTAAGTCAACCGATTTTGGTGTGTTTAAGTATTTGGCGCGGCTCGCGGCTCACAACGCCGACTGGGCATCTTACCCGGGCTGACAACCTACCCAACGCCCAAACTATTAATAGGGGTCGCATAGGCACCCTATGCCACATTTCGCTTGTTTTGCCACCCCTGTGGCCGAAAATCGCGTGTTGCCACCCCTTTGGCCAAAATAAAAAGTTATGGCTTGCCTTTGGCACCTAGAGCTAATTATGGCCAAAACTATGCCCACCAAATGGGTCAGGCCCTATAAAACAGCGGCGGGATTTTCTGTTCCGATGACACATCTAGATATTATAGTGAGCCGGAAACCCGGGGATGGGGGGTGGATAAGATCCGCGTATTAAACCGTTTACATGTTTAAAGAGTATGAATACGAGTATGGTATAATATGATACGAAGACGTGAACATGGAGATTCGAGATTCGAGATACTCCGCGTTTCGCATGGAACAAACGCACACCACAAGCTTCGCGTCCAAAGGCCCCACCTGCCTAACACACCCGAAATCCGCAACGCTCTAAAAAGCTGACACAAGCCAACACCTACCCGGCTTTCTCCATCTTGAGGTTCGCTAAGCTTCAGTGGCTTCTTGACGGCACATATGATCAGCTTCTTCTCGGCCTCTACCACTCGAGCGCCGCCGGACTTGTCACCCCGTTTGCGCACTTCAGCCAGCTGCCTGTGAGGCATCAAGCGACAAGTGCAGCAGGTGCCATTGATCAGCGAGCACAATCAGATTCGTGAGCCATTGACCTCTAGTCTAGAGCTCAATACGTAGCAGTATACCAGGTAGACTACTGACAGTGAAGGTGTGCTTGGGCGCTGTGTTCCTGTACGTATTTTTCTGATTTACGATCACGAATAATATGATATGTCGTCCAAAAAATGTACCAGTACCAGGTACCAGGTACTGGTATGTCCTCTCCGAAAAATGTTGCGGGCAGAAGAAGCTTTCCGTAGCATTATATTGCGGTCACTCACGTGTGGAGGAACTGCAACTCTCGTAGAACTTGCGCCTGGTCCGTCTCCAAGTCATCGTCCACAACAGATCCTGCCCTCGATCTCGGTAGGAAATCTGCAGCTACGGGCGACGCCATGTAGCTGGCAGCAATGGGGCAGCAGCTGAAACTTAGGGTTGCCCTCGATGAAATCAGCCCCTACGCAAGCATCCCATAGTATTTTCTCGAACTCCTGTGACACCTACAACACGAGCAACGAGCGCGCTTGCACGGGGACAAGTTGACTGCATGAAGCAAGCTGCTGAAGTGCAATGACCAAGAAAAACTTGACCGATAGGTCTCGTACTCATTCGTGGCAGGGGTGGGAACACCAGAGCAAGCTGTGGCCTGGTGGACCTCTGGCCAAGGGCTCTGAAAAGTGTAGTTTTGGTTCCGCCGCCACAGGGTCGGCACTTGTTCTGCTTGCGTGCTTGCTGGGTGCAACCTGGCACTTCAGACGGAAGGCGGCGAAAGAATCGCGCTCACGAGGATCCTCGAACGGATATGTGCCCATTGGGAGAGAAACCAGTGGCTCTATGGAGGCAAATGCTGCGCAGTCTGCAGGGTTCTCGGTCCTGGATCTTGGTCCTCGTGTGATTTGCGGTGTCCTGTGTGTTCTCCGCGCTGCTTGGAAGCCCTTCGACGCGCTGGCCGGACGGCGAGATCGCCACTCGACAAGGTGGGCTTTCCCAACTATATGTATATATATCGCTTCACACTTCACGCCCCATCTGGTTCCCCGTTGCCACAGCAGTGCGGCCCCTTGGATTGTCCCGCGTGGCTTCCGCCAATGCGTGTAATTTTGGAGGTTGTCCAGCTACGCATCGTACCGAGTACGTACCGGTACCTCGTATTTCGTTGTGGTTTCGCAGTGCAACGCGTGCGCTCGTTCTTGTCTGGCAGATTACCTCGTACATCAGCCTTATTCTAATATTAATATTAACAATAATAGAGCTCTACACTACGAACAATATTGGGTGCTGATATTATACTGGTATGATGCGGTCTACAGCAGTATATTCCTACACATGCAACACGTCTCAGGCTTTGGGATGGCTTCTCATCGCTCGTCAGACCTCGGGATGTCTCCTTACGATATAGTATACTCATGTCATACCTGTGCTGTACAACAAAGTATTTGTAAGGTGACACACCTCACAGCATCTCACACCACACAGCCGTACGATGTGTACACGAAGCTCTACCGTAGGTCTGTAGCTACTGGTACATGCTGCTGCAGTGTGTCGTAGCGTACCGTCTCCGCTTTCACAAGGCACAAGAAGGACCATGTCGCCAACATTAACGTTGCGCACCGTTCCCGTATTTTGTTTTTTCGGTAAGCTCTATCACAAACGCTGTAGTACATACCGGTACCTGGCAGGGTCTATCAACAGGCCCCGCCTCCTTTTTGGGCGGCGGGGCCATATTGTCTGGATATAAACTTTCGAACACGCATAGCTAACAGCTAAGGGCCAGTCTTAACGAGGAAATTTATAATTTGGAATTTAATAAAATATAAAAAAATGATTTTAATTTGCATATGATTGGTCGAAAAGTGAATCACCAAGCAGGCATTTCCAAGGCAAATTCAAAATAATCAAATTCAACAAAACGTATTTTTGGACTTCTTTTGCTGGTCCTTGTTCAATTATAATTTCAATTTGGGGAGTTGTCCAACTCGATGTGGCATGTTCCATGAAACCGAAGGTATCCAAGCAAACTTGTGTCGTGTCGTCGACTGCGTCAGAGGCGGGATCCATCAATCTCGAGAGGCAGGGCCACCGGAGCAGCCGCAGCGCGAGGTCCGACGGCCTCTAGCACAGAGTAGAC
>JAYJME010004535.1:0-10852 GCA_036873775.1 Costaria costata
GGGGGGGGCTGTCCTCCATGTCAGCCCGGATCTGAGGTACGGAAGAGAGAGGGCTGGAAGAGTATAGACCAAATATGAATAGCCTATTACGGGGGACCATAGATAATAGAACCTACTGTAGACACAATAGGACCTACTGTAGACACCAAAACCTATATATTTCCTTATTTTTGCCAACAATATTTGGTCCATAGTTAAACGGACCTACTGTAGACAAAATAGAACCCACACCAAAAACTATATATTTCCCTATTTTTGCTAACAATATTTGGTCCTATTTACTATGGTCGCCCGTAATAGCTGGATGGAAAGAAAATGCAAACCCACAGTAATTAATGTTGATATATACTGGTACTTCGTATGTTCTGGCCGTTGGTTCGCCGCACACCTGCAGCGGGGGCGAAGGCCGTCGCAGCTGCTCCCTCTCTTGGCGCATAATGAACAGCATTTACGAGTAGCCCGAACAGGCTGTCGTTGTTGCTGTTGCTGTTGCTGTTGCTGTTGCTGTTGCTGTTGCTGCTGATGTTGTTGTTGCTGCTGCTGCTTCTTGTGTGTTTGCGACATATTGCCTTCCGTCTATACCCAAGACTGCGGAGTTACCATTAAACAATATGTCAGTGTGAGCGCGGGCGGCCGCAGGTCTGGCAGCGGGGTACGCTCCGGTTACCAAAGTGTTTTCCCTGTCCTATGTCGAGGCTGCGGTGAGGCTGATGTCCGGTATGCCCCCAGTTTTCTCTTTTGAACTACTGCTGTATCTCTTTTACCTCCTCCCTCTGTCACTAATAACAGGGTGGGATTTCAGCTAGACCCAAGGCCAATTTCCGGATCACTCCAGGCCCAAATTAGGTGCAAGACGTCTATACGCCACATACATGCGACCCAAATAACAATGGTACGTTGAGCTTCCACAAGCGTGAGGTAGGTGTGGATGTGGTGTGTGGGGGGCAGCGAGCGCATTGTTTGAACAACAGCATTTCAACTTCAAGAAATTACAGCTAATAGAACTACAGCGGTAACTACATTAGTATTGTGTTTGTTCGGTTTAAATCCGCAAAGAAGATCTCTCAGACTGGTTCGAATGCCCTCAAAGTCGTATTTCCACTTCCTCTTGGAATGAAAAGGGGGCAGAGGAAAAAACCACGGTGAAGAGTGTTTCACTAGAGGAGGGTCTGGAGAAGAGTGAACCACTCTAAACCGGAAGTCACGACCAGAGAAAGGACCATCTAGAGGACAAAACAGGCGCTGATTAGAGGCTTCATCAACGCCGGAGGATGGTATCAGCGCGAGGGAGAATTGAGCCCAAAGGTATTTGTTCGTTTTGTGTAGAATATACCACTGAGCCACTAAGTTAGCGCTGACTGAGTAAGGATAGACCACACTAAGCTACTCAGTTAGCGCTGAGTGAGTAGGTCAATAGTCTATCCTTTATAATCAACCTGTTCTGCGTTCAAGATACACTGCTGTATGAGGAGTAGCTCGTTCCGGATATTACTCTGTACGTGTAGGAGAGAGGCAAATGGGGCAAGACGGCCTCACACTTGCTGTAGGCCGTGTGCGCTCGAAGAACAAAACTAAACAAAAATACAAAATCACGCCAAATTCTGAACATAGAGCAGACAGCATCAAGGGCACAAACAGACAGACAGACAGAAAGACAGGCATACAGACAGACAGACAGACAGACAGACAGACAGACAGACAGACAGACAGACAGACAGACAGCTGTAAAAGCATGTACTGTAGGCACAGTAAAGTCACCCCCAAAAACTTGATTTCAGTGTTTCTACTGCTGCTTGATTGCACCTACTCCTGCGGTATGTGCTGCGCCCAACAGAGGAAAAGAGCTGCTTGACCTCAAGCTCGCTGAATATCTGTTCAGGGGTGCGTGGTGTGTGGTGTGTGGCTCGTCTGTTGGTTGTTGGTGTCGGCTTACTGTAGCTTAATGCAGTTATGACAAAGTTCCAACCGCACACACTGACGGAACAATCCCCACTCCTCCCACCCTTCTAGGAATGAGGCTTCAAAACATCCTCGCCCAAATGGGTCATGAACAGACCGGTGCACGCAAAAGAGGTAAGGCAGAATGATGGTCTGAGAGCGCCGTTATTAGTGTCTGTATATATACGGGCATCTAAATACTAAAAACCAACAGAGCGAAGTGGCCGAGGCTGAAAAAAACTCGCTCTTCCTGACGGGGTGGACACTAGCGCGGGCACTAGCAAAACGGTGGGAGAAAAATGCTCTGAGGGTGCCTTAATGTGCAATCTTTGGTATATACTCAAGGAGTGAGAGGGAAATCATGCCCGACGCACTGACGTACGTACCAGATATGCGTCGACATAAAACGCACACACATATGTAACCGAACGCGATGAAGCCGGCATCAGAGGAGTAACTGTGATAGGGGTAATATACGCTCGTTGGGGTTTCGTGGCAGGCCGTCGAGAGCCAGCTGAACGAGGTGTCTGCCAGACTCAGCGGCTTTTCATTCGAGGGGACTTCGCCAAGACAAAAAGTGTTCCGTTCCGTGCCGTAAGTACGTTCGTTGATAATAGAAGACTGCGCATGCATGTATGTGTGACAGCCGGCACAAATGCTTCGGGGAGGGATGGAGGGGGTTTGAGGGGTTGAGAAGCTGCTTGGGATATTCATCACTACACTTGTTGCATATTGTTGTCGTGGTTTTAAGTATATTTAGGGGGAAAGGCAATGCCAAATGTTGGCCAGTAGACGGCGGTCATGTTCACGAAATAAAAAAATAAAACATGTGGCACAAAAGTGCACAAAATTTCACCAAATATAGGGATTCCCCTACAACAAAAAGCTGACATATTGTTTACCTGCCTCCTCGGGATTGCTACGTTTCCCGAGCTTGCCGAGGGTGAGCCAGACATAATAAGCCCGACATTTGAACTTCTGGAAAGTCGAAGTCGCAGCTGTGGTATTTTGCAGGTTTTTTGTCATGGGCCGCGGCCCGGCCGTTTAAGCCGCCAGTGCTCCACTCAAATGCGGCGCGGCGCGGGGCACGTCCTCCGGCCCCCCGCCCGGGGTGTGCCGAGCCGGCGGAGTGTCGGCCATCCGCGACATACCTCTCGCGGATTTCCGAATTTTGTTACCGGGTTCCAAAGTGGGGAAATGCCGGAATGCTGCCCTCTCGATCTCGAATGTCGCAAAAACAACGACCAGTAGTATTGCTACTTCACGCGAGAAATCAATCGTCGTGTACGTTTCATATTAATCTTAGTATGTTGCATAAGTCAGGTAATCAAGTCGTATGACGTATGAACCAGCACAGTGTAGTGAGTGCAATTTGTTTGACATATTTTTACTTGCTCATGTTTTTGTTGAAATTAGCATGGGAGCGGCTATCTCCGTCTGTTTTTAAGTATTTCTGTTTTCTGACTGGAGATGTGACGGTGTAATTTTTTGCTTTTGTTTTTCGATTTTTTTCCGATTTTGTTTTCAATTGTTTACCTTGAAAACAGTCTGGAAAATTCAATATTGAAATTTGTTAGGACATTGGGATATTTATATGGGTAATGGTCAAAGGGGGGTATACCCCCTGGTTTTTCGGCCATTTGGGGGCATAGGTAAAACGCGCCGTCGCCAGGCGCTCCCGCGTGCCCAAACCTGCCTCAAATGCAATGCCAACGCACTGTCGAGATGCCCAAAGCCCATGCCAAGAACGAACGCTCTTTTTCTATTTTTTCGGGCACGTTCTTGGGCCTAACGGGACAGCGGCACGTGAGGGGCCAAAATGAGACCCCCCTTTGACCACATGTTCGGGGGGTAGACCTCCAAACATTTACTAAATTTATCCACGACCCCCTTTTGACCACCGGGTATCGCCATATGGCCGAAAACAAACCCCTTTCTGTCCGTTTGGACACCCTCAAAAACGACTGCAGCTATACGTACCCACACGTCACCCCCCAACAGCCCGAATACACCACGGGCGGAACATCCAGAACTTGCAAGTAGTCGCGATCGTTTGTCTCCCAAGAAATCTCGGCACAACTCGTATACAAATCAAATATTTATAGACGGAAGCAAGATATCGGTTCTTCTTAGCAAACATGATGATGATGATGGGAAAACAATCAGAACACCGCAGGTACGTGTAGGTCGTGGGTTGCTGCTGTACGTAATATAAGATCTCCGGCTGCACCCAGCTCATAACGGGTCACTATATTGTAGGCGGGCGTGTGAGTGATAAATTAGCAGCTAGCTTTGCTCGTATTAATAGTATCAAGCGTTAGGGACCATGTAGACAAGCAAATGCGTAGGTCGGGAGCTTCTGGAGGAGGGGGTCAGACAGGCAGGCTATGAGGCACGCAAACAACCGGTCACCCACACCTCCACGCCTATACCCCTGAACTCAGCAGGGGCCTGGGGCAGCATCGTTGCATACCCTGCTTGATAGGTGGACTCGCAGAAGCACACACAGGTAGCAAAAGACAGAATGTTATCATGTGCGCCACGAATGACGACAATCCCAGATCTCTACGTACGTATGTGTGGCGGCTGGGCCATCCTGGGATATCCTGGCGGGTTTCTACTTGTTGTATGTGTATGCATGTATGCTGTTAGTCGAACCGTAGCATGTAACCGACATACCCCTGAACTCAGCAGGGGCCCGGGGCAGCATCGCTGCACACCCGGCGTAATTAATAGGTCGACTAGCAGAAGCACACACAGGTAGCACAAGACAGTGTTATTTTGTGAGCCATGAATAATAATCCCACGTCTCTTATGTATCGGATACATGTTACAGTTCGACCAATAATAACATCCATGCCCACACATATCCACATATTATCAGTAGAAACCCGCAAGGATGTCCCAGGATGGCCCAGCCGCCGCAAGACGGACACGTTTCGATTTTTCGCCACAGAAGACCCCAGTAAACTGTAGAATTTGTAGTACTGCTGTAGTACCAGTAGTACTACCGTAGTAGCATTAAACCTAGGGAATAATAGTTGCTTGTGGTCGAAGTAGACACCAGCTCTTCACGTGGAGGTCCTAGCGCAGCGCCGGAGATAATTCTGCGTACTACGCATAGAACCGTCAAAGATATCTACGAGCAGTGTAAAAGCAATGTATATAGCCCAGTACGATAATATCGAACAACTATCTGACCTAACTGCTGTGTCGCACGCAAATAACTACCTGTACGTATCATGCGTAAACACATCTGGTATGATAGATCCCAACGGATTCGCACGGGCTGCAGCGACATATTATTTTTCGTTTTTTCGCACACGCGCGATTTCTTGAGAGCAGAAGACAAATCGATCGCCGCCGTTCTGCCGTACCAGGTACGATAGAGCTCTGCCGTACTTGAACTTGCAAGTACCGGGTATGCTTTTTGCACAAATGGACCACATGCCAAAAAACAAACAGGTGGCCTGCAAGAACTGATACCTGGTACAGAATAACAGTGGTACAATGCTCAACATGGTAGACACACGAGGGTAGCAGCAAACTTTCTACACGTGGGACAGATCACGATCTAGATCATGAAGTGGGGATCAGCGATCTGGCAAAAAATTTTGCACGGTTCGGCTGGGCGGTAACGAACCGCAACTGAGCAGGCGGGCAACACAGTTAAGAGGCACCTTGCATACTTCGGCGATACGATATTTTCAAGGTTGTGTTTTATGGGGTACCTACCCTGGCGTACCCGGGTTGGGTAACTCGTCTGATTTTTAGTGGTGACAAGCACCAGGTATGTACCTGGGTACAATACCCGCATAGTATATGCAATACTAAACACGCCCTTGGAATGTTTATCGTTAATCTTTCGTGTACTTATTCGTGTACCGAACATTAGGCCCTACTAGTAATGTAGCTCTCTAAGAGCTACGTAGAGCTGCAGACCCTCTCAGAGCTCCCGAACCCTCGACGGTTTCTCTCCCCCCAGAGTGAAACATACTGGTACAACACAATCGATGTGCACCGCACCCTCGTCGCCGCTACAAAGAGCAACACGATGAAATTTCGTGCACACTAATCTTGGAAGTCCTTGAGCGAAGCGATACCCATGGCCTCCTTGGCCCACCCTAACGTCTCCGAAGCCACCTCGTCTGCAGCCTCCGCGCCATCTCGCAACACCTGTAGCAAACAGAACGCACCAAGAAGGGCTAATTGAGAACCAACGTTAGACGCGTGCTCGGTATGTACTTCGAAGTATTCCAGCAGTATTCCAGTAATATTATCGTACGAAACACCGAACTTTTGTGAGACTCCTAACTTGAGGATCTCTAGACCTCATCCGACAACCAATTACGAGAAAAAAAACGTTTGAGCTAAAGCCTGATTCACAATACCATGGGCTAGTTCTTCTAAAGAAAAACATAGTACAGTACACATCGGACCCTCAGATGTTGGGAAGCTCCTTACAATGGGTGAGAATCCTCGTCAGCGAGAAACAATCGTTGGACTCAGAGGTGCAACCCTTACCAGGCCATGGGCAGGGGGCACAATAGCAGCAGTAATATTTGGGGGGGGGTACAGATGGTAGAGATACAGAGGGAGCGAGAGGGCAGGTTGACTTTCCTTGGTACGAATGTTAGCAGTCTCAACCAACAACACCGCACAGCCTTCTGCGCATTGAAACACGCGCGCAGCAGTAATAACCTGGCTATTTCTGTGGACAGCGGGTTTTTGTTGGGTGCTTCTTCGGTAGTTCTTGAGGGGGAAGACTTGGGCCTCGCGGTGGGAGGAGGCAGGCTTACGGCGCAGGGGGCACAACAACAGTAGTCGGTGTATACCTAGGCGATGGGAATGCTCATCGGGTGGCAGTTTCATTTTTTCTCAGAACCAGATTTTTGAGGTATAGAAGAGTCCCTCAAGTCATTCAAGTGAGGAGCCTAGAAAAACTAGGGCGCAACTCTATAATAGTTGTAGCATGTGTCATGAGCACACATATTTTGCGGGTACACATACACCTACCGGCCCCCTCATACAGCATAACAAAACTGCCCCATAAGAAACTCAGTCAGACAATTCCGGGGAAACAAGGAATTTGGGAGCGATTAAGCTGAAATTAGGGTCAGTGCTAACGACCAAAACAAAATGTCACGAATCGTGATACAAAAAACGAGACTTCTTCGCGAATCGTCCCATGACATTAATTTACAAATGTCACGAATCATTAGTTTTTGTCACGGATCGTGATTTTTGGTGTGGTCGTTAGGAGTGATCTTCTTCCATGTTTGGAGTTATAGGATTCCGCACTTCCTTTTGTAAGTGGACCATATGATGGGAACGAGCGCTACACACTGTCAGATGGCAAATGGAATAACAATACTGTGGGACACACCCTTTCTCAAACAATAAACCTAGCCTGGGCCAGTATCCCGGTTACTTACTGTTACGGGGGACGATGTGATAGCAATCAGAACTCAATCAGAACTCACGATGAACATAAATCTGTGTTATATGTCGCACTACTCTTACGAAATATATTTGGTTCTGGTCACTGTCTTCCTCCATAGCAGAGGTAGCTACTACTGTACACTATTCCAGTACCTGGTTTACCAAGTATACATTGATACTCATGGCGGAAATGTCTTCACGACAGAAGCCAGTAGTGCAGGGACAGCCGTGTCACCGTGTTTGTTCGACATCTATGGTACTATAGCGATACCACGACGTGTTTGTTCGACATGCATGCGTTGGCTGTGACGCTACGGTTGGCGAAGAACACCAATCGACGCACATACAGAACATACTAATACAGTTGCAGTTTAACATACTCCAACATGACTAACAGTTTAATTTACATCACATCAGCGTAATATCAGCTATACACCAACATGCACAATTACTTAATTAATTTTAACACGCACAATATGTTAACTTTATGCCAACTTGTATAGTAGTTTAATGTACCCAACATACATAGTCTATCTATTTTGTGACCAAGAGCTAGGGTTAAGGGGAACGAACTAATGTGAGAACATCGTCATCATCATCATGATCACCACCACCATCATCATCACCACCACCATCATCATCATCGTCATCATCATCATGACCACTCTAACAGTTTAATTTACTCCAACATGCGCAAGAAACCAATTCACTGCAGGCCGACGCCCGAGCTGACCTTATTGAGGTAGGAGCGGTCTTCAAGGATGTCCTTGTATCTGGCCTGGAAGGGCCTCTGCCGTTGACAAGGAGCACACGCCGGAATGGCAATACACCACAAAATTGAGACAACATTGAGACAAAATTGGGACACATGCGAGAGCAACGGAACGGGCAAGGTGCACAGGTTTAGACGCATGGAACGGTATATAGCGGCATAATAATAAAATCGATTTTTTCTGAGGCTCCTTCCTCACTTGAGGAGCTCTTGTCAGTCAAACACAAACGGATTTCGAGACATACAGGAAAGCGCAACTCGAGAATAATCTCATGGCCTATATATATACTTCGTACATCGAAGGACATTCTGGTAACACACAATTGGTATTGGATAATTCCTCAGTTGGCGAGCCCGCCAGTTCCCAGTGACATTTTGGCCATAAAATGCTATTTATATAAGGCTATTCATAATACCCCTATCGTAGCACGCGCGATTAGTCGCACAGTGACGTGACGTATGCTACGATAGAGGTATCACTTTTTGGCAAAACCGTTTCTGGCTGTAAGGGCACTGTAGGGGCTCCTTGACCTAGGAACTAGACGATATCGTCGCAATACCGTCTTGTGTTTTTACAATACCATTTATTTCGATAATTTCTTCGGTCTGCACCTTTCAGCTTTTTTCACAAGTCAGTTTTTGGGGTGGGGTATCGGGCTTCTTACGTGAGGAAGGAGCCTCATAAAATCTATTGTAAGCTGCACCCCTACCGTGGCGCCTGTCTAAAATGGTCATACTGCTGTGTCATACTGCTGTGTCATACTGCTCTACTGCTCTACATGTTTTACCTGTTGTACATGCTGTACCTGTGAAAAGCGAAGTACGACAAGACGCATGCTTTTTTTTTCCAGGGCTGTTAACTTGTGGGAGCTCCGTTCTTCACCCAAACAGTTGCCTCTGAATATAATTGAACGCTTAACTCGATGCACATCCCATGGATTCCAATGGCTATATTGGGTTAGTTCTTCAGTGGAGAAGCCCTGTTGATCTAAACTATTTTTGCCAAAAAAACGGTTTCCTATACTACTGTAGCACGAGTTAGAAGCGATATTTTCTGAGGCTCTTCTCACTTGAGGAGCTCTAAACCTCACCCTAAAAACCAACTTTGACGCGTTCTACGATAGAGGTAGCACTTTTTGACCCTTTTTGTTTCTGACTGACGGAGCTCCTTAACCCAAAATCGTCAGTGCGTCATTTTTGCCTTGCAATATGATTGTTTTGTATACCTAGGCCATGGGTTTTTAAATCGGGTTGCACTTTTGGTTGACTCAAAACCAGTTTGTGGGTGAACTACAGAGTTCCTAAAGTGAGGAGCCTCAGAAAAAAACAGGTGCACCTCTATCGTAGCACGCCTCCTTTGAGAAAAAAAAACGATGAACTAATCCATGGCGTGAGTGTGTACAACGAAAAATAACACTGCAACAAAATAAATAAATAAAGGGATTCGAACGATATTGGGTAGCTAGCTAGCTCCTTAGCTGAAGAAAAAAGTCCCCTCGGTCAGAAATGGTTTGAATAAAAAAGTGCTACTCTCTACTCCTATGGTAGCACGCGTTCGAACCTCATCGGTGCCATTCCACTGGTAGGGCGACGACAGCCTCGACGAAAACAGCACCGCTTCGAACCAGATGGCATCGTTGCACACATCGGACAGATCAGATCATTTCAACCATTCGTGATGTGTGTCATTTAGGGCGGATAGGTCCCTGGCCCATATGATCTGCATGGCCTCGATCGTGTTGTCGGGTGTCGAGCCGTATTATCTACATGATATAACAGATGTTTCCTGCGGTGGATCTGTACCACAAATATCCCGCAAAACATATTATTACGACAGATAAAGGATCTAGATCATCTAGATCACCTAGATCATGATCTGTCAGATGTGTGCACCGTTGCCAATAAGGATCATCCCACCACGCGACTTGAGCTACCTGTTGAACTATCGATTGGACAACAATATTGAGAAAGCCATTGCTAGTGACCGTCGATAAATAGGTCACGGAGTACCTTCTTTCTAGCAAACACTTTTTGTTCAGACTCGCACAACGATATAGCATGGCTTAGGTAGAACACACCAGGTACCTGACACTGGTGTATATTTTATACCCGTATCCAACTTGCAAACATATTATACGCTTCCGTTTCGCTCATGTGTGGTTAGTCGCGTCCAATCGACGTACAACAGGTACGAGCTCCCAGAGCACCGACCACAACAAGCGAGCAAATTCAGTCAGAGGCGAGCAAAACAAGAGCAGACCAAAAAGCTAAAGCAAGACGTACTTTTTTTTGCTACAGCAGCATCATAGCTGTATGTACCACCTAAAACTCTGAGGCTCCTTATGACTTGGGGAGCTCCACCCCATACCTCAATCAAAAACTGTTTTTGGAGAAAAGTGTACGCTTACCCCTCTGAACACTGTCACGGCCTACAGGTATACAATACACAATGCTGTAAAAGACGAATGACACTTCACCTACTATAACGGGGGGGGACCATAGCAATCAGGTCCAAAAGTGGTTATTATTAGGGGCATATATACGACCAGTATGGTATTAAATAGGGTTTTGTGTCTATGGGAGGACCTGATTACTCTGTGTGTTGTACCCCGTACATATTCCCTTGTTTGAGGAGCCCCGTCCGTTAGAAATACCGTAATAATGCGAGTAAACGCCCCCCCCCCGGTCAATGGTCAAATG